>NJCR01000669.1:15373-31384 GCA_002234235.1 Fusarium hostae | reverse complement strand
GGATAAATGTACCTTTGATTTAACGCATTTTTATTGGCTAGCCCCGCTGCTAGGTACGGAAGTGGAGGCTTACGACAGTCAAAGGGATAGTTTGATATCGATCACAATAGTTAATTCTCGTAAGATTTATGCGGCATCAGTTAATAAAAACTTGCTTGGCATTTTCCGAGTGGAACCCAAGTGGGAGCGCAGATGATGGTTAATAACATCTCATCTATATTAATTGCGAAATTTAGGAAATTTAGTGATGCAGCTTTAGGATAAGATCTTAATGCAACCTTGGCGCGTAAGCTGGGACTACGCTCGGAAGGGGAGGTGGAGATAGTGTGTGGATAATAATGGCTCGATTCTCAAAACGGTGATGTAGCGTCGAATACGGTAGACGAAACTGCTCCTTGCTAGCTCCGATATGCGAAGTGGTGACAATTTAGGACTGGGGGCGACAGACGTGGAGTCTCGAGAGCGGCTAAACTTCGGCTAATGACAAAAATGCAGCTCCGAACCATGCTTGACCCAGACCTCATTTTTTTGGAGGTTCACGAGCCATCGACCATCCAATCAAAAACAAGTATTACTTACACTATCAGCAATAAACTGAGTAATAGCAGAATTTCAACCGGACTTAAGCTTATATGTATTTTTAAATCTTGTGAATATTAAATAGAATAGAATATAAGAGAATAAGGGTTTAAATTTTTCTTTTTACTCTGTTATGAGCTTGTAATCCCCTTTTTGCGTGACTTTATTGCTAAGCGCAGTGGCTAGGTACGTGATGAGCTGATTCGAGGCAACTCCGAAAACCGGCCTCGATGTTCTTACGGTATCTGCTGCCGTTATGTCCTTACCACCGTTATCGACAGTAGTAGCATCATCCATTAGAGACGGTTCCAGTTGCAATAACGGTAGTCATCCCACCTTGGCCTGCCTTCCACACCCTCCATTCACGCAGCCGTGGTTTCAACTTACGCACTAAGTTCACGCTACCGTTAGCGCCAAGCTCTTAATTCTGATAGTGGATGGAAGAATGATTACATCTAAGCAGAATTAAAATATAAAATCTGAATTCTGAAAACTAAGATATTGTCGTCTGGTGGCATAGTGTAATCACTTTTAACGCTTTATGTTTTCTTGAACTTAAACTTTCACGCTCTTATTCTTGTACTGGTGGGTATAGGCATATGTGTTTCACCACCCAACCTCGCCTCTCGCCTCACTTTATTGATTGGCTTAGATGATACGAGTGCCACTCCTCCGATTAAGGCAGTCTAATATTACGACGTAGACATGATGAGCGGCACCACCCGCCAATGGGTTTTCTTCTTCGCCTGCCATCCGCCTTTCGCTCCGCATTTGGGAGGCGGTTGCTTTGACATGGATTTCTTCACCAATCATGCGGCAACAACGCCCAGCCTGCCGCAAGTTGCTGCACAGAGGCACTGTGAGGCTGACTGATGGAATCCTCACTCGTCCTCAGAGCCTAATAAATGCCCGCTGCCACCAAGAACATGCGGGCCTCGCCATGCGCCTCCTCGAGCGCTCCTCTGTTGCGATTGTCAGTCCATACAACACGTCTTCCTCTTCGCTCGACATCGATCGCCGACCATGTCGAATCCCCAGAAGTACACGGTCGGCTGGATTTGTGCCGTCACCATCGAGTTTGTCGCTGCGCGAGCCTTCTTTGACGAAAAACACGACCAACTCGAAACAATCGCCGATAATGACAATAATAACTATGCTCTGGGGAAAATCGGGAAGCACAACGTTGTCATGGCCGTCTTGCCTAAATCTGAGTATGGCACGACCTCCGCCGCCGCTGTGGCAAGGGACATGCTGCGCAGCTTTCCAAACATTCGTTTCGGATTGATGGTCGGTATCGGCGGCGGCGCCCCAAGCGCAAAGCACGATATACGCCTTGGCGATGTTGTCGTGAGTGCTCGCAGCAATGGGAAAGGCGGCGTGTTCCAATATGACTATGGCAAGGCGATTCAGGAGTATGCGTTCGTGACGACAGGATCCTTGAACCAGCCGCCACAGTTGCTCCTCACAGCATTGAGCGGGCTCGAGGCTGAGTATGAGCTGGAAGGGCATCAGCTCAATGCCCATGTTGATAGGGCATTGGAACAATGGCCACGTCTGCGACAGAAATATTCTCGGCCACCCTCCGATAGCGACAGACTCTACCGGCCCGACATTGTGCATCCGGACTCGTCAGATGGATGCGCCGACGTGTGCAGCAATGATCCCGCTTGTCTGGTGGATCGAAAAGAACGGGGCGAGCAGGAGGATGACCCTGCCATCCATTATGGGTTGATCGCCAGCGCAAATCAGTTGATGAAGGACGCACTTGCGCGGGACAAGCTGGCGGCTAGTATGGATGTCCTTTGTTTCGAGATGGAGGCGGCCGGCTTGATGAACCACTTCCCGTGTCTGGTGATCCGCGGGATATGCGATTATTCTGACTCGCACAAGAGCAAGGAGTGGCAGGGCTTTGCGGCAATGATGGCAGCGGCGTATGCCAAAGATCTCCTACGCCAGATTCCTCCCAGCAAGGTCGAGGCTGAGAAGCCTATTAGCGAAGTCCTCAGTTCTAGTTAGTATCACAATACCGGCTCACGCTTCCTCTTCTAACCTTGAACAGTCGAATCCACAGGAAATGAAACCAAGCATGCGGTGATGAGCATAGCATCTGACCATCGGTTCGCTAAAATTGAGAGATGGCTGTCCCCGCCAGATTGTTCAACCAATGCCAACTTGGCAAGAAAACGCCGTCATCCCGGCACTGGGGCCTGGCTTCTAAACAGTCCCGTCTTCCAGGAATGGAAACTTGGGACACGTCAACACCTGTGGCTCTACGGCTTGGCAGGATGTGGCAAGACCATTCTGATTACGACGATTCTAGATCATCTTCTGCAATTAGACACCTACACCACCCTTGCCTTCTTCTTCGACTTTAACGATGCCAGGAAACAGAAATTGGAGGATCTCCTACGCTCGCTAGCAATTCAGCTTTATCATACCAGGAATGAAGCCGCGAGAAGACTTGATAGTCTTTTCACTTCGCATGATGATGGACGGAGACAACCAGATACAAATGCCTTATCAGCCTGTGTTGACACAATGATACAAATTGCTGGAAAGGTTTTCGTTATCATTGACGCCCTAGATGAGTGTACAGCAAGGGAAGAACTTGTGCAATGGCTGAAGCATTTAGCATCCAGGAAGGCTCAGCTCATCGTTACTGGCCGGCCTGAAATAGAGTTCCAAAGCGCGATCCCTCAGTCATTCGACAAGCTAAACTGTGTCCAACTTGATAAGAACGTTGTCAACGGTGACATACGCTCTTACGTTGAGGCAACGCTTGAGCAGAAGCCTGATTTCGTGGATAAGAAGTTATCTCCAAGTATTCTAGAGGAGATTCGTGACAAAATCGGAGATGGAGCCGATGGGATGTAAGTTTTGGCCTAGGTCATCTATATAAAGCAAACACGTTTTTGACATTCGTCGCAGGTTCAGATGGGCAGCTTGTCAACTGGAAAGTCTTGCGAGATGTCTGAGCCCAAAAGCTATCAAGATAGCTCTCAGAGCTTTGCCCCGGGATCTGAATGAGACATATTACCGCATGCTCAAAAACATACCGGCGGAATACAAGAGCAGCGCTATTCGTCTCCTGCAATTTCTCGTCTACACCAAGAGGCCTCTGACGCTAGCAGAGGCCATCGAAGTGATAGCTACCGAGATAGATCAAGAACCTCGGGGCTTCGATGTTGATGGCAGACTATCTCTGAAAGCCGACGTCCTACGATACTGCCCCAGCTTGGTGATAATCGCCAAAGTCACGAACTACACCGAGACCGTGGAAGAACTTCATCTTGCTCACTTCTCTGTCAAAGAGTATCTTCTTGAACAAGCCCAGTTCGATCTTGAAAGTGCCAGCATTGTCATCACCAGAACCTGCCTGACTTATCTTGGAGATATCGAGAACAATTGCAGCACAATCAGATCCGATTTCCCCATGGCACGATATGCAGCAAAGTCCTGGATGGACTACGCCGCTTCGGCCGAGACTTCTGAAGAAATTGTTCGAATCACAGTTAGCTTTTTACGAAACGAGACAACATTTCAACGCTGGTGTCGATTGTATCAGGCCGACCGTGCATGGGACCGTACACCAGGACCTCCTAGAGCACCCAGACTATATTATGCTTGTCTAGGTGGCCTTGCAGGGGCCGCAAGAGATCTGGCGATAGAGGGAGCTGATGTTAACGCGCAGGGCGGCGAGTATGGGAATGCTCTGCAAGCTGCCTCATATAACGGCAACCGAGATGTTGTGCAACTGCTCCTAGATAAAGGAGCCGATGTCAACACGCAGGGCGGTGAGTACGGTAATGCTCTACAGGCTGCCTCATATAACGGCAACCGAGAGGTTGTACAGCTGCTCCTCGACAAAGGAGCCGATGTCAACACGCAGGGCGGCAAGTATGGTAATGCTCTGCAAGCTGTCTCATCTAAGGGCAACCGAGATGTTGTGCAACTGCTCCTAGATAAAGGAGCCGACGTTAACGCGTGGGGTGGCCAGTACGGCAATGCTCTACAGGCTGCCTCATATAACGGCAACCGAGAGGTTATACAGCTGCTTCTCGACAAAGGAGCCGACGTTAATGCGCGGGGCGGCTGGCATGGTAATGCTCTGCAAGCTGCCTTGAATGAAGGCCACCAAGAGGTTGTGCAACTGCTCCTCGACAAAGGAGCCGATGTTAATGCGCGGGGCATCGAGTACGGCAATGCTCTACAGACTGCCTCATATAAGGGCAACCGAGATATTGTGCAACTGCTCCTCGACAAAGGGGCCGACGTTAGTGCGCAGGGCGGCCGGTACGGCAATGCTTTACAGGCCGCCTCATTTAAGGGCAACCGAGATGTTGTGCAACTGCTCCTCGACAAAGGAGCCGATGTCAACACGCAGGGCGGTGAGTACGGTAATGCTCTGCAAGCTGCCTCATATAACGGCAACCGAGAGGTTGTACAGCTGCTCCTCGACAAAGGAGCCCGATGTCAACGACGCTTAATATATATATATTAACAAACTGGAAAACCTCCACAGGAATTTGGTTGAGCTCCAAAAATCAAGAACTATGTATAATCAAGCACTGGAAAGCTGCATGACGAGACTTGGGTGGACATGGACTCTAAACGCGAGTAACGCAGGAGTTCCTTGTATTGATTAAGGCATAGTTACCGGGACGAGGCGGGATACAACTAATCCCTGCAAGGCTACGAAATAACGCTGGGACTTGATCACATATCGATGCTCAACGTAGCAAGCAATTTGGGACATATTTACAGTATAAAAGAGTGACATAAAAGGCCAAATAACAGTAGATAAACACCACGATCTCCTCGTTGACATAGGAAAAATAATCCCATACAATCTTTTAAATGAGTGACAGTGCAGTTTTTACCAGGCTTCAACCAATCCCATACTGAACATATCTCAAATTTGTTGACCCTATCCCTGAGCTATAACTTGATATCCATTTAGTGGTGATGTACGGGCCGCCAGAGCTTTCGAATGTTATATTCAAGCTAACACGGGTTGCTGAACTGTTTGAAGGGAGTAGAGCAGCCGTTGAAGGTCAACGTGTAGGTAAATGAAGTTTTGGTAATACTGTTTTCGTCGACAATCTTTTGCCAGTTTCCGTTGGGGCAGGTGGCCTGTGATGTGAAATCTGAATCTGTCGGCTTGCTTAATGTCCCCCTTGAGACTGTGAAGCAACCGTGTTTATCGGGGGTAAGGTTTTTGTTATTTGAGGTATCCTGCCCTCCCCCAGCACTAACAGCACAAAAATGCCTGGAAACTCGGGCATCAACCGCCCCGTTTGACGACCAACTTCATCCATTCCGATGTCTATTTCTGACCAGAAGCTATGTTTACCCAACGATTATATATGCACCCTGTTCATGAACACACAAAATACTTGTTGATTACTATGGCAGCTAGTTTGGTATACGCCACGGCAGACGTAGACCCTTGAATAGAAACAGAGATCAATCAAAGCCCTTACTCTTGTGGGATCTCCATTTGCAAAAGCGCCCGAGCTTCCCGTGCAGCTTTCTTTCTCCCTCCGATTCGTAAACTTGCGTGACCGCCAAAGACTGGACTGGCTATACAAGCGACGGTAACTGTTGTAACGCCTCGCGTATGGAGGCGAGGTATGCCACGCTCTGCATCGTATCCGGATGGTTTTCTCCAAGCACATGGCGGCGAAGGTCCAAGGCGGTTTGATGAAGCTGAAGAGCTTCATCATATCGGCCCTGCTGATGGTACGTCGTCGCGAGGTCCGCCAGGCTCCTGATCGTATCCGGATGCTTCTCCCCAAGCAACTCTCGTCGGAGACCCAGTACTTCTTGATCAATGCCTTCGGCCTCGACATATCGACCCTGCTCATGGTACGTCGTTGCGAGAGCTGCCATGCTCCTGATCGTATCGGGGTGTTTCTCCCCAAGAACCTCTCGTCGGAGTTTTAGTACTTTGACCGCGATCTCTTCGTCCTCGTCATGTCGGCCCTGCGCATGGTACGTCGCCGCGAGGTCCGCCATGCTCCTGATCGTATCTGGATGCTTCTCCCCAAGCACCTTCCGTCGGAGAACCCATGCACGACTATCCACTGGTTCCCTCTCTCTCCACCGCCCTCGATCGTACAGAAAATACGATACTCTCTGAAGCAGAGTCGCTGCCTTAACCTCCATCCTGCTCACCTCCGCCCACTCCCCCACTCGTATAGCATGTTTCATGTACTGCTCGCATCGTGCCCATGAACTCGGTTCTGATGGTGGGAAAAGGACATCTACAATCTGCAGAGTTGTGCCAGCATAGTATGCTTCACTGTTTTCCGACTCGTTCTTGATATTCAGCGCCTCGCCCAGGATTGTCTCCATTGTGCCACGTACTCTCAGCCCATATCGCAAGGCCTCTTGCACGAGCTTGTGCATCTCATACCTTCGCTCGCCTTGCTCTGTCTGACGCAGGCTAAGGAAAGAAAACTCTTTCAGTCGCGTGATGGCTTCTAGAACCTCAATCTCCGTGGCCTGTTTCATTGAGCCCTCCTTGTTATTGTCGCATCGATCAGCAACTGCCGCTATCAGCTCGTATGGTATATCCTGACTGTCAACATATGCAACCACATGCAACATTCGGTACGACATCTCGCTTTCTGCTCGGATCCGCTTCGTCGAGATCCACGACGTCTCGAGCACACTGTTCGACACCTCCGGCCGTCGATGTCGGTCAGCGTCGCTAACCTTTAGCATATCCCATCGGATCTTGCCTTGCCTAAGGAAACCTAAGTATTGCTCGGCCGTCATTGACATACGCCGCATATAGGCGCCAGCTTGTGAGATTGCCAACGGCAGGCATTGCAGCTCCTCCAACAAAGCGTCTACTCCTGCTTCCCTCCACCGTCGACGAATCACCCCTTGTCCTCGCGAGAAGCGTCGTCGCCTCATCCATCGTCATAGAACGCACTGCAATACCGCGAGGCGATCCAACAAGCGTGCCGACAATATGCGCGTCTCGACTCGTCCATAGTACCGTCCCCTGCGATCCGTGAGGGACATATTTGTATAGAGTATCGTTCATCTCTTCATCATTTGCTTGTTGGCCCACTCCGAACAGCCTCAGGTCGTCAGCGTTGTCGACGACCATCACCCATTTCGATCGAGCTTCAATTGCGCTGCATACCGCATCTAGCAGGTCCGACCCGTCAAGCCGCTCGTCAACCCCGAGCTTCTTCCCGATCGTCTTATAATCGGATGTGAAAGTCGCTTCATTGTCGGCGTGCACCCAGAAGACGCAGCATTTGTCGTCGGCATCGCATCGTCGATACGCGTAATCTAGCGCGATCTGTGTCTTGCTTAGTTCGTTCCTCCGTTAGCCCTCTCGCGACATCGTAGCGTTCCAAAACTGGGGACCTACCCCGATCCCCCTAAGCCCCACAGGGCAGCGCTGCGCGATCCTGCCGATTGCGGTAAAAGCTCGTCTAGTCTGTCGATGAGACCCGGTCGATGGACCAAATCCTCGTTGCGGGGATAGGGGATGACGCGGCCGACTTCGGCAGGGGCCGGCGGGTGGGGCAGGCTGTAGTAAACATTTCCTTGGACGTGTTCCTGGTGGATGACAGTGTTGTCGCGGAACTGGCTGTTGATGACCTCTCGCTGCTCATATGCTGAATGCGGTAACATCCTGATGTCGACTCAAGTAAGATCGATCAACGAACTTTCTTCAGCATAGGTCGAATCTTGAGTGCGAATGCAAAGAACCAATTTGCTCACTTCAGCCGCGCACGTGATTCTACGTCAATGCGTCATCTTCGATTTTGTTAGCCTTGGGTTCATAGCGCAAGAATATAAGATCTAAAAGGTCCTTCGAGTACAAGAGAGGACAGACACAATAAAAGTTTTTCCACCTGAACATCTGACACCAGTCGGCGAATCGAAGGAAGAGCAGAAGCCGCGGCGCAGGTCGTTATGGGAGGTTATACATAAGAAGGCCGGTAGCCTCCATAAGTCGAGGTCTCTCGAAGGCTGAGGCCTTGATAAATTTCTGCTTCTACATAAGGCCATACATTTATTTCAATTATTTGTTGTAGTCTATGTCACGAACAAATGGTATCGCGCCATGTATTCCAAAACGAGTGTTTTGCTTATCATGTACGTTACCCCGCTTTCCCTTCTACATCTTCATCATCACAACAGTCAATACCAATCTTCAATTAATTCTATATTTATCAATTTAAGTCCAAATGGTATCGCAAATACATCATTCTCCTCATAAAAGAATGAAGATTTATTGGCTGCATAAATCAGGTCGTTCTGCCGTCGATATTAGTCAAGAATTAGGCATGAGTCGACATGCAATCTATGGCATCATTCGTCGGTATCCAGCGCAACAGAGTGCCCAAGATCAACCGCGATCAGGGCGACCAACAGCTATCGGGCCAAGGGAATTAAGACGAATAAAGATAATTATTGCAAGAGATCCTCATATTCAGCTACAGGATTTACTTCAACAGGCACAGTTAACTTGCCATAAGGATACTCTAATCCGACACCTGAAAAACGCTGGAATTATGCATTGTCAGTCAATTTTACGGCCATTCCTTAGTAATGAAGCAGCGGCACAACGACTGCAGTTTGCAAGACTATATGTTAATAAGCCTATAGAGTTTTGGAAAAAATGGAATTTTTCTGACGAAGTTATCGTCGCCCGGGGCGAGGGTCAACGCCGAAGTTGGGTCTTCATAGAAGGGTGAGATTTCTAACTGCAATTGAGCAATGACTAATTATTATTAGAAAGAGAGACTTCGCAGAGAAAATATACAGACTCGAATTACTCCAACACGCCATTCGCAGATGTTTTTCTCTGCATTTAACTATTACAGAAAGCTTCCTCTTGTGCCCCTTGACGGCGACCCTGAAGCTGAACGTGGTGGCGTAACAGCCCGAGTTCTGTTGGAAGCATTTGAGCAGCACCTTCATCGTCTCGTTACTAGAAATACCGTTTTTCAGCACGATAATTCAAGCCTTTTCCGTAGTCATCTAATCGGCAGTTGGCTTCCAATCTTCCTTCGAAACCAGCATGCGATGTCAACCTGGTGGCCTGCATACAGCCCTGATTTAAACCCCATTGAAAATCTATGGCATATCTTAAAAGAGAGGATTTGCAATAAGTATCCGGAACTTGCATACTTCCCACGCAACCAAGAAGCTTTAGAAGCTTTAATTAACGCCGCGACTGAAGTATGGGAAGAAATTAAACCTGAGGTGCTTGAAAACCTGATCTTATCAATAAATCGAAGATTACAGGCAGTTATCGACAATGACGGATGGTATACAAAGTATTAATATATATTTTCGGAATCTCCTTTAGAAATGCTACAGATTGATATATTTAACCTCTTAATTGAAGGCTAATTGATCTTGTAATTAAATGTTGAAAATAAATCATCAGTTCGGTGAAGGTAGATGTACCAGGGGAAAACCGGCGATGTGTCGTAACTTTTGCGGCCCCACTGTATGTGTTTTTTCCAAAGTTCGGCTACACTCAAACCGCTGTACCAGCCGGATTAGAAACTCCGGGTTTACATTGTTCATAATGGTGTATTGATCGCGTGTGTAAGGGATACAGGTAACGCCTTCTGCATGTATTTATATTATATGGGAAGGTTCAAATTTATTCTTAATGATTTAGCTGCCAAGCACCAAGCCAGCTGATTTCTTAGCTCTGACATGTGGCCTTTAGTCAGACGAGCATGGTTCCCCCATTTCTGGTCGACATTACCCCACGTTATTACACATCACTTTCACTCAAGCCATTCAAGGGAATACAGTATTGCCAGGGGAGTCTAGTCGGCACAAGAAAACGGAAATGCCAACCTTTTCACACGCAGAAACGGAAACGGCAAGTATCGGCTTATTGCGGGTTCACAACTATCGCCAAGGTATTTAGGGGGCAGTGTAGTATGATTCAGTGATCTTCTCTCGTTCAAAGGTTCTTAGGCCTCGATATAGTCGGGATCCCGTCCCGCACTAGTCTCTTCCTGTTTCACAAGTGATGAAAAAGATCGTGACGAATTATGGCATTCAACATTTTGGACTTTTCTTGAGGCCAGCTACTGGATTTATTCCGCCAAATAGTTCGCAACCATGGTTGGCATTGATGATGTTACTATTCCCCGGTTCAGGTTATGTTTTGGGCACGCCGACTGGTCTCGTACCAAAGATATGAGCTTGGTAATCTGCTGACTCAGTATTTGTGTAAGTTAAGCGAACGCCATGGCTAACACCTTATCAACTCATTTACTCACGACTCGCTACTTCGAGATGAATATTAGTCAAAGGAGCCGTGGCCTGGCTTAAATCGCTCAGCAAATGAAATATCGTGTTTTTATGGTACAGAGCCTTCCCCGGTCTCAGGTCTCTGAATCTGGGGTGACGAGTATCACGTTGTCGTAATTGTAAGCTGGGATGAAAAACGGGAAGGTCGAAAATCCCCAATGTCAGCTCATGAACAAGGAGATACTCATTTTACGTAAAGTATTTGAAGGAAAGAACACGTATTATTGAGGGATTATTCGCATGTTGAAACTCAGATTTGGCGCATGTGAAAGTCGTAAGTTCTGTACGAATTTCGCCCTGATCACCCTATATCTCAATAGTCAAGCAGTTTAAGTTATGTATCCGAAGCAAGCGCGGTTCTGCAATGTAGGTTAACCTTTGGGATTTTAAGTTGACAACACGGTCAACCGTAGCATAAAATGGCATCTGGCACTTTAGCACTCTGGGACAACAATAAGCCGAGGACGTATTGCAAAAGGACCGTATAACCAATCATTGCATCAAGATTTCGACAACAAACACCAGAGTCCTCAAGCAATTTTACTGACCTTCCAAAAAAGGAAGCTCCTGTAGGCAGTGGGCCAGTGGCCAGACAGAAAGATATGCTTATCCAGACGTTCCCGCAATTTCAGGCTCTAATTTCACTGTGGAGTAGTGCCAATCGCAAGATGAGTCCGTGTCCCCGATGGCTCACTAACATATCTGCGGTGTCTAAAATCTAGACATAAATCTGATAAAGTTGTGCGCTGGAAGAAACAACTGGACAATAATAGCAAAGGCCCAACCAGTAGATAGGGGGCAGCTTTTATTATTAACCATTCTTGGCAATATTGTGAATCATTCATTGAAAAAGCCGTCCAAGTTAGTGGCTTTCAGAGTCGTACATATGGGAGCGTCCGCTTCCCCGCATATAAGACCAGGCCCCCTCCCACCTGATTC
The DNA here is from genome assembly GCA_002234235.1 of Fusarium hostae. Taxonomy (NCBI): domain Eukaryota; kingdom Fungi; phylum Ascomycota; class Sordariomycetes; order Hypocreales; family Nectriaceae; genus Fusarium; species Fusarium hostae. The sequence continues at coordinate 19,552 of NJCR01000669.1, read as the reverse complement.
CCCAGGAACCTTTCCACTAAACTTCCAGTGGGTATGGGGTAAAGTGGGCACATCTCTTGGAAAACTTGGAGGTGGAGTCTTCCCACTTTCTCTCTCTCAAAAAAAGCAGAAGGCTTAGCTCTGCCAAGTCGTCCATGCTGTCATATAATGATACCCATCACTCTAGATTCCCACATATTTAGCTACGCTAGATTGGACTGGTACGTGCCAAGAGATAGCACGGCTTGTTGTCGACGCGCGGATAGGTGCATCCTCTCCTTTGCCAAGCAATCCCCTCGACTCGATGATACAGGCCGAGGAAACAGGTGACGACTTGCCGAGAAATGCTCTTGGCGTTGGTAGGTAGGTAAGGTAGTTATAAAAATGCTAGAGAGCCCTGCCCCCTTGGCGCTTTTCTTCATGTCACACTCGTCGCGCTCTTTTTTGTGATCTGCGACAAGGTGCACGATTGTCAGCCAATTTGATCGTCTCACAACTTCATATTCTTTATTGTATCAACAGAAAGTCTGGTAGTTATGGGGTTCAATTTCAAGAGAGTTGTCGACTTTATCGCGCCTAGCGCAGATAAGGAAGACGATGGCCGTGATAAATGGCCCTCGCGTGCAGCCTTTGTGCTCGCTGCCATGGTACGTCATACCTCATTCTTCCATTCAATTCATTTTCAATCGTTGACATGATTTTTAGGGCGGTGCTGTTGGCCTCGGCAATCTTCTCCGCTATCCCTCTGTCGTCTTCGCCAACAATGGTCTTCAATGGTTCATTCCGTACCTGATCGCCCTCTTCTTCCTCGGAATTCCAGTTCTGTGCCTCGAGATCTGCATTGGCCAAGCCTATCGCGGCAGTGTCGTTGTTGCCTTCAATGGGATCAACAAGCATACCAAAGGTGTCGGCTTGGCCGTCATCATGAACGGATTTATTGTTGCTACTTACTACGTCCCTATCTTGGCCTGGATTATGCATTATTTTAGATGCTCTTTCGAGAGCCCTCTTCCCTGGAGCGATCGCGGACAGGAATTCTACATGCAGGATGTTATCGCCAATGACGACCCCATTGTTCCCGAGGGCTCTGGATACGTTGAGTATCCCGGCACAGGCTTCGTCGGCGAGACTGTCGGCTGGGTTGCTTTTATGTGGGTGCTCGTATGGCTGTGCATGTTCAAAGGCGTTGGAACAACCGGCCGAGTTGTCTACTTCACCATGGGCCTCCCCGTCATCATGATCATCATCATTCTTGGCCGATCAGTTTCTCTCCCCAACGCCTCGACTGGTATCAAGTATTATTTCGGTGAGTGGAATGGTGAGAAGCTCGGCAGTGGAGGTATTTGGCAAGCAGCTTGCGGACAGATCTTTTTCTCTATCGGCGTGGGCTTTGGATATTTCACATCATATGCTTCCTACAATAGCAAGCATGCCAATGCCGTGCAGGACACTCTCATTATTGCACTCTGCAACTCTCTATACGAAATTGTTGGTGGCTTTGCTGTTTTTGGTGTCATTGGTTTCTTGGGTTACTCGCCCGACGACTCGTCCATCTCGCTCAGTACCTTTACCGTTGGCTTCTTGACTTACCCTCTTGCATTGGCAGAAATGCCGGGTGCTAACGTCTGGGCTGTTCTGTTCTTCCTCACGCTGGCTGTTCTTGGCCTCAGCTCCGCTTTTGCTCTCAGCGAATCCCTTGTCACGCTCATCTGCGATTGTGGATTGGGTCGGAAGTTCTCTCGAGTACTGATCACTACTGTCATCATTCTTCTTTCCTTCCTCCTCTCCCTTATATATTGTACCAAATTCGGCTTCTACCTCCTCGACGCTGTCGACACATGGATTAACAACCTCTCACTTATTTTTGTGGTCTGGTGCGAGTGTGTAGCTGCTACGACCCTCTATCGCTATAAAGATGTCGTTGGGCAGATTGGATGGACTGGTTACCTAGTTTACAACATCGGTTACGTTTTATCTATGGTACTCGGTGTAACAATCGGCCATGCCGTGAGCCCTGCTGCCGGTGCAGGTGTTGGATTCGGTATCTTCATTGCATCCAATATTCTCGCCATCATTCTTTCCAAGTCGCCCGATTCTAGACCTCCTGGATTGTTTGGCAAAAACAATGTATTGTCCAAGATGTGGTGGTTCTCATTCTACTCTGTATGTCGCACTTTAGTACTTAGCAGAACTTCTACTAATACGCTTCTAGTTCAACCAGCTTCGCCGGGATCTCAACATCGTCGTTGCTGGTGGAAAGCGATGGAACATCCCAGTCTTCTGGGGCTTCGTCCTCCGATATATCTCAGCCCCAATCTTGGCAATCATCGTTTCTTTCGCCTTCCCATTGTTCTACACTAAGCGAAACGACCCGCTACACATTTTCGCCTTCGCGTCCGCTTGTGGCGTTATGTGTATTGTTGCCGCTGGCTTCATCCTCCCGCGATGGTTTGACGTCTTCGTTCCTCCTGAGAAACTCCATCTTAGTGATACTTTCTATGCCCCTCAGGTGGTTATGGCTCCTCTTGAGGTTCACCACGACGAGGTTATTGAGCACGGAGAACATGCTGGAGAGGGACATGCCGAGCCTTACCCAAGGAAGAAGACAGAGGCTCAGAACTTCTAATACTGTTCATCTTGACTTCATTATAGGCATTTTTAGCACATGTAAATTATCAGTACATAGTATAGTTCAACAGACACATCACATAAAGAAATTCCAGGCACCGTGGTCAATTTATAGGCAAAGTCCACTTAGGTGGCCTTCTCGATGCAAGAGCAGTCTTGGGTGACATATCAGCTTTTACTTTTCAGCCAGCTTTTACTTTTCACTTCCAGGTGAAATACGAATATTTGAAGCTGAATTCCAAAGCATGACAAAGCATGAGTTCGGGATCCTGCTAGTAGCAATTCTATCAATGCAGAGGGAGACTTATCTAAGGCCGAAGTATCTCGTGCACCAAATAGTCTGTATTCATCTACAGAGAGTCTTTCCAACAGTAGTACAAGTTGAGAAGTGACCAATCATTGAAGGAATATCGAGAAATTAAGCCAGAAACAATACCCAAGAACTTGCATCGCCTCAGGGTGTATGCCAATTCCAGGAACTTGTAACAGAAAACTAACTGAATCATCGTCTGTTATTGTTTGAAATCCCTGCTTCGGTAAAAGCAAGACGCAGACAGATTCAACCAGAATATTCTGGTACATACAGTGTGTCCCCGCATGTCCATGTGTTCTTGTTACAGTACTGCTTATCTGTTCCTACACAGGTCGCATTGCCGTTATCCGGGCCACAAAGACCATTGTAGGCGCGAAGTGGCTCAGGAACTAGTGATCGATTAGTTATTCATGTCAAGCATTCTTCGTGACCTTGCGTAGGACTCACATCCTTCCACGCAGTATCTGATATTGGGCTGAATAGTCTTGCAGTCATTATTGAGCCTATGGTTCAGGTCGTAAAATGTATCGATGGTGATGTGATACTTCTTAAGGATCAAAGCGCATGTATTGTCGTCGATTTGGGATCCTGTCAGAGTACTGAGCCGCCAGTTGATACCGCCAACATCCATGACACTAGCCTTCCAAGTTGCTGGCTGGCATCCATCATTCGATTGGACTGGATTAATGAGAGCCAACCCAAGCAGCGAAAGTTTCATGAACAAAGATGGCCCCATTGTACTTGATTTTGATAAAATGTAACTGGAGCACTGTGAAGGTTAGGGCGGTTTTGACAGAGCAGCGTATACTTGATGAACATAGAAGATGTTATCATATCATCGAATGGCTCTACTCCCATGAAACGAGTATGACTGGAATCTAAACGGGGCTGTTAAAACTAGGTCCGCTTTACTTGTTGGCCTTTGCAGATCTTGAAACGGATCAGTGCCCATTTTGTTGGCTCTGCACTGCACGAGCCTCCATCATGGTGTTATCGGTCATGTCCGGTTGAATTGTATGTTTCAGATCAATTCTGAGCTAGTAGATGCATAGTAACCAATAGTGCCTAGATTGAGTTAGTTGATTTCTTGAGCGTAGCCAAAATTGTCAATTTCAGCGGTATGCGCGGAAATTGTACAACCACGCTCCCTATGGGCCCGGATTGCGTAGTCGTTGTGGGCCCTAGCCGGAGCTTCGGCGTCCAGTCGGATGAATACACGGAGGTCCACTCGTAGTAGGGCGCCTGCAGTCGGTTGTCCC
>NJCR01000669.1:0-14887 GCA_002234235.1 Fusarium hostae | reverse complement strand
AGGTCAAAAGGGTCCGGGACAATACGCGAGCAAGAGGTGACGGATGCCATCGCCGCCGCGGTGGGCTGCGCGAAGCGTTAGGGTTACTGTCTTAACACCTGCATGCCAAGAAAGTGTGCTTGAAACCGCATCCCTATCGCATCGTGTTTGCGCATGAATCGACAAATGTCAAATGCGACTTCTCTCACCGTTTCCAATCTCCCTCCCTGAACCCTCCACCCATATTCACTTAACCCCAGAGATTCCGCATCCTCTCCCCTTCAACCTCACCGTCACTCCAGAGGCCTCGTCATTGCTGACCTCTCTCATCCTTGTAGCCTTTACAGTCACGCGACCGTATCTTTTCTAACATCCTCCTCTCCATCTCGTAGAAACCAATTAATTCGCCGCTTAATACAACAAGGGATCCATGGACAAGCAAGCAGTTTCTCTCCTCAAATCTTTCTGGTTCCAAGTCACATGCTATTCAGCTTAACGTGTTTCAACCTACCTAGCGCCTCCCTTTAGCCTACAATTCTTTGTTGACCCATTCCCATCATCCGGTACATTCTGGGATCTCCATCCGTCGGTCTATACCGGAGGCTTCATCCATCAGTTTTCTACCCTCTCCTCTCGGCATCAAGATACTTCCTCTACCTAAGCTGTTTCACCGTGGGGTTCCGTCTTGCAGACGCTCCTCCAGTTCCGCAGCCACAGGGAAAGCACCCGTGTCAAAGACTTTTTTTTCCCAGGCTACTTCCTCAAGAAGCTCTCTTTTCCTGGCCGACCTCCTCGTCCTGGCTGCCGCTGGACATTTCGTAGTAATGCCCAAAAACGCGTGTCTCAAGGTCGATCACGCTGCCAGTCGCCTTGCGAGCCTTGCGACGGAAGTAGAAGCGCTTCATCCACTTCCAGGTCTCGATGCCCAGAAAGAATATGACAGCCTCAACAAAGACAATACCCCACTCCCAAGAGATGGGAGCGTGCTTGAAGACGACAGTGTTCAAGGTAGGGACGTAGATCAAAGGGAACATAGTGATGAAGCCAGCCACGATGGCCCAGAAGAGGAACTGGTTGCCCCAGACGTCGTGCATCCACTGAGTGAAGTACTTCTTGCTCTTGAGCTGCATTCGGAATAGGGAGCGACGCATATTGACCATTTCCCAAGCCAGGAAGAGCGCAAACCAGGTCAGGCAAGCAAACGTCGTCGCGCGAGCACGGAAGATGACCTTACAATCCTCGCTGTACTCGTTGTTGCAGTTCTCACCAATATCGGCTTTACCGTTGCCAAATCCGTAAAGAACAAGGACGAACGAAGCCAGACAAAGAGCAGACATCCAGAGGCCATAAACAACCATATCGATAAGCAGCTCAGGAGTGAAGACACCTTGTTTCAACTATAGATAGGTTATGCTAATGTTTCAGCAGCATGAGAAAGGGTAACCTTACATTTTGGGGAGGTCGCTGCATAATATCGGGTGCGGCAATCTCAAAGCCCAGTCCCATATCAGGCATGCCCGAGGTGATCATGATTATCCAGAGAATCTCGACGGGAGCAAGAGGGAATATTGATAATCCATTCTTATCCTTAAAGGCAAGGCCAATGAGCAAGGTGCAAGCCTGAGCAATGTTCTCGGCCAAGACGTGGAGTATGAACTTCTGGATGTTGTCAAACATACGTCGCCCCTCCTCAACGCCGTTGAGGATAGATGCAAAGTTATCATCCGTCAGGACGATGTCAGAAGCCTCCTTAGCGACATCGGAACCGGCGAGACCCATGGCAATACCAACATCAGACTGCTTCAAACTTGGGGAGTCGTTGACGCCGTCACCAGTCATGGCAACGAAGCACCTGCGGCGATGGAGGGCGTTGATCATGCGGACCTTGGTCTGGGGAGCACATCGGGCCACGACGAGGGGTAGCAGAGGGAGTTGATCAATTTCATCATCTGAGAGCTTGTCAAAGTCCGTGGCAGCCATTACAATCGTCTTGGCAATATCGACAGGGATCTGGGACATCTTGGTAGGCAGGATGCCCACCTCAAGAGCGATAGCACGGGCAGTCTCAGGGTGGTCACCAGTGAGCATGTGAACGCTGATGCCGGCCTCATGGCACTGACGGACAGAAGGCGCAGACTCGGGGCGAGGGGGATCGTAAAGGCCGATAAGGCCACGGAAGACAAGGTCAGTCTCGAAAAGACCTCGGTCCAGTTCAGCTTCGTTGTCGATAACGTGGCGAATATCAGTTCGGCTGGCGAGGGCGAGAACTCGGAGTCCAAGTCGGGCAAGAGCCTCCATGTTTCTGAGAATATCTTGCTCAACATCTGGCGTGAGGTGCTTGATCTCATCACCGACAGCATAGCGGGGGCAAGAGGAAAGGACTCGCTCAACAGCGCCCTTGGTGAAGACCCATTGCTTCTGCGACTGATCATGTTCGAAAATGACAGACATCTTCTTCACGTCAGAGTCGAACGGGAACTCGGCAACCTCGTGCCATTGAGGCTTCTCTCCTGTAGCGAGGCGGAGACGGTTCCAGTTAAATCGCGAGGCAAAGACTTGGATGGCAATCTCAGTGGGGTCGCCACGGCCATGCCATTCGCCTTGAACCTGATGGACAGTGGCGAGGTTAGCCAGAGAAGCAACGTTCAAGTATTCCTGGAGTGTGGGATCCCTGGCAACGACCTCCTCGGGATTGATGGGGGTGCCTTCGGCGTCACTAAGCTGGAAGTCGATGTCCTTGGGCTGAGCATCCTGGAGACCAAGTTGTCCCTGGGTGGGGTTGAAGGGCTCGCTAGTAGCGCCGACTGAATAGGTACCACGGCCAGGAATCCATGCCTTCTTGACGATCATGGTGCCCTGGGTAAGGGTACCGGTCTTGTCAGAGCAGATGTCTAATACCAGTGTTAGTAACAGGTTCGACTCGGGATGGAGGACCACGACGGGACATACTAGTGACTCCACCAAGGGCCTCGAGACTCTTGAGGTTGCGGACTATGACGTTCCTCTGGACCATGCGTTTCGTGCCAGCGGCCATGGTAATAGTAAGAACGACAATCAGAGAAGCCGGGATCATGGATAAGCCAGTGGCTACAGCGTAGATGATGACCTCCCGCTTAGTGTTGAACTCGTTGGAACCGAGGACAATAATGGCACAGGCAATAGCAGTTCCCAAAAGAAGAAGGGCCAGCTTGGACAGTTTGCGCTGGAGGGGGGTTCCAACGTTGACGCCGAGGAAACGGCCAACAGCATCAGAAAAGGTCAAGGTCCAAGCCTGCATCCAGCGACCAGTCGAGGCAGTTCCATCTTCGCGGCGCTTGGGCTCACGACGACGAGAGGACTTGCCACGGAGAGCAACAGCGATCTGGCCGATTTCGGTGTAGATACCAGTAGCGAAGACGATACCACGAGCACGACCCTTGGTGACAGTCGACGAGCTATAGGCGACGTTGAGGCGGTCACCAGGGCCGGTATCATCAGGGAAAATGGACGCCGTCTCCTTTCGGACAGGGAGAGACTCTCCAGTGAGGAGAGCTTCGTTGGTCTCGAAGTTGACAGCTTCAATAAGGCGGGTATCAGCAGGGATGGTATCGCCCGTCTTGAGCTCGACCAAGTCACCAGGGACAATCTCAGCAGTCACGATAACCTGATTATTCCCATCGCGCACGGCATGAGCTGTGGGGGAGCTTAGCGAGCGGAGGGAGTCCATGGTCTTGGCAGCTTGGAACTCCTGGAAGAAACCCACGACGATGTTGAGCATGATGACTGCAGCAACAACGCCGCCTTCAATCCAAGACTGGATTCCAAAGGAAGCCGCCATGGCGAGGATGAGCACCTACAAATCAGCGAATCAGTAAATCTCCCTCCGAGGCTCACAATCAAGGACAACGTGGGCAAAGTCGCTGTGAGATTCCTTGGAAGGGCCATGGAATGGTGGACATCTCACTAGAGTCAAAGCGTTGGCAATCTGACCGATGAGGATCTTGATGGGCTGGACACCCTGCTGCTCGTCGAACTCGTTGCGGCCGCACTCCTTAAGACGTCTCTCGGCTTCGGCCGTCCTCAAGCCGTCGACGGTATGACACTGAAGCTGCTCGGCGACTTGTTCGAAGGTGAGGGCGTGGGCGGGCGCCGTCATGGGCGTGTTGGATTGCCCGGAGACATGAGGCGCCTCCTCGATCAACTGCTGGCTCATGGCGATTGGGAGTATTTCATCCGGCGCGGTAGGAGGACGATTAGGTGGGACAAGAGGTTGTTTTTTCGAGGGCTCTAGTTCTGTGCTGTTCTTGCTTGGGAAGGTGGCAAGATAGCCGAGAGGAAATACGTGGACAGAAGGAATAGACTAGAAAGTCACTGCACTGAGGGTCTTTGACTGGTGAAGAAATTTGAAGAGTAAGAGAAGAGAGAGAAACAAGAGCCAGAAGGACGACAGAAGATCATGTCCCTTTTATCATGGACCCAACACAAGGACACACAGCGGAGTTAGTCCCGTACACGTAACTTTCCCTTTCAACCTATCCTGAGGTGCGTGCCGTCTGCCTCCCGATCCAACCCCACTTCCCCCCCTCCGCCAAGAGGGAGAGCACATGAAAAAGCAGCGTCCAGGGAATCAGGATGGAGAATTGGCTGGACACAAGATGCTCGCGTGTCGACTAGCCGTCCCGCACCGTGGCTTTGGGCCTGGTAGGCCCTGGCGAGGACTTTGATAACTGTCTTAGCAGGTGTCCTGGGAAAGAGAAGAGAGGAGCAAAGAAACCAGTCCGGTATGGGCGGAGGCTGGCGTGGCGTTTGCTGAGAGTTCCGATATGCTCCCGAGTTTTCATATTCTATTTCCGTAAAAAGCACACATGATAGGTCACCTTATGGAACATTAGCTTGAGGAACCTTCATGACATTGCCCAAGAAACAGTCATGGAACATTACCTGGTAAGGCATCCCCCGCACATTGACACAGCTGGTGTTTGCAAGTCCACCTCGTCGGCGCCCTCGACCTCGGGCCAATACTGATGGGCTTGATCTGTAGCGAGCGGAAGAGTCCCACCACCCCCTCCCCCCCGCGGGGGATCGAGGAACGCTTTTTACTCACATCTATATTTAGGAGTTTTTGAGGCTACTTGTGTGGAGCCCCGTCGATGGAAGAAAAAGCGCAGATCTCTCGGGATCTATCGTTTTCACGCAATTACTGTTTGACATGAGTTGCAGCCCCGATGTCAAAGCGCCGTGATATTCTGCTGACGTATCATGTTTCGGATCTGGGCGGGCCCGGGGGTATTCCCTCTCCAGGGTAGTAGCGCGGAGACAGTAAAAACAATGGCCGCAGGAGAAGCCAAGGGTTTTTTTTTTTAATCTTGTGGACATTTTTATGCTTAAAAATATTATAGATTCCGAATCTGAGACTTGGAGTGATCCGGTTGGTCCTCAAAGTCCCGGCCTCCACACAACCTGACCCTGGACAAGTCGACAAGGATCTGCGTTTCTCCTGTCCATTCAAGGTTCCCAATGCAGCTTCGACCCTACAACTCGAGACACGGACGGAACCTGTCTCGAGGCTATTCACAGCCGCGGCAACACGCGCTAAAACAGACGGTCCATAATTCGTTACCCCGTTCCTTCTGATATCCATGGCGAATAAGTGAAATGGTTGCGAGATTGAGAGACTGTGAAAGCACCATGTCCGGCACGCCTTTTTATGCTTATTTTAAACGCCCGAAAACGGCCAGTTGTGTACTCCAGACGAGGCTCCCGTCGGATAGACACGCGACCGATTTCCATTTCCATAACCCTCCAACAGAATTCCAAATAGCGTCTCCCTGACTCGAGTCTCCACCTCTAATTGTGATCGCCAAGATAACTCCTCATCAACCCCCGACGCCAAGACAACCGCCACCAGCGATGGCGCCGTTGTCAAGAGTTTCACCCACCTCGCCCAGACACCGACTCTGCTCTGCATCCTCCTTATCGAGGACCGAGAGACTCAAGAGGAGTGCTGGCGAGAGACGTGTTGTCATCGCTTGAATCGCCAGCGGAATCACCGAGCGTGTCATGGACGTGGATCTTTTTCTAGCCTCTCTCTTTTTGTTCTGTTTCCTTTTTTTAGGCCCTATTTATGAAGACTGTTGTTCCTTGCCGTTTCGGAGCCATTAGCTCTCCCCTAGTTCGTCTGGCGCTGGCTAAAATATCCCTTATCTCGGTTGATGCAGATGCCATTAAAGATGAACGGATAGCCCCCGGAGAATGACTTAGCTTCCTTTCCATCTCTTTTTGTTTTCATAGGCTGGACCTCTATTATATTTTTTTTCCTCTTTTCTTTTCCTTTTCCCCTTTTCTATTTTTTTCTCTTTTCTCCCTTTTCCTCTGTCCATCTTATTATTTCGAGGCACACGGTGACATCGCCAAGATGCCTGTCCTGAACCTTAGCGAGCTGAACATCGTGCTCAGCGTCTTGGGTCCGTACCTTGGCGCCCATCCATCTCTTGGCTCTTGCCGCTAAGGCCTTTGCTTACATGTTTGTATCTAGGCGCCTTCACGATTCTCTATGGCATCATCTCGGTCAAGATCAAGCAGGCTTGGTATCTTGGTGAAGCCCGTCAGTACCCCATATCCCCATTCCAGTCCTTTCGTCCTCTGCCTTCACATCACTACAGTATCTAACACCTCCTAGTCCCCGCCGTCTTCATTGGCGTCATCCTTGGACCTTTAGCAGCCAAATTTATCGAGAGCGAGAAATGGGGCTCTGCCGAACCAGGCCAGACTAACGCCATCACTCTGGTTTGTCCCCAGCCATCCCACGCAGCTTATCTACAAGACGCTACGAGCAAATACTGATCCCAAAGAACTAGGGCGTCGCTCGGGTTATGATTGGCGTTCAGCTCGTCATCGCAGGCTACCAACTCCCAGCCAAATATGGTCTCGCACGGTGGAAAGAAATGGCACTTTGTCTTCTCCCCATCATGACCGTCATGTGGCTCTGTACAACAGCCTGTATCATGCTCACGATTCCCAAGTTAACACTCCTGGCCGCTCTCGTCATCGGCTCCTGCGTCACCTGCACCGATCCCATCCTCTCACAGGCCATCGCCAAAGGCCCTTTCGCCGATAAATATGTCGCTCGTCCACTACGCGAGATCATCTCTGCCGAAGCGGGTGCCAATGACGGTTTCGGTTTCCCGTTTTTGATGCTTGCTACATACTTGATTCAGCATGCAGAGATCCCTGGTGCTGGTGCCAAGGCTGGAGCTGCAGGTGAAGCTGGTCATTCCGTTGCTCATACTTTGATGGCTCGTGCTGGTGAGGTTGGACGTCTGGGTGGTGGAGTTGGAGTGGCTCTCACAGAATGGTTCGTTGAGACGTGGCTGTATACCATTGTCTTGTCCATTGCATATGGTGCCGTTGTTGGGTATGGATCTTGCAAGGCTGTTCGCCTTGCTCTGAGATGGTAAGTGATCTCTACAACGCCGCAACATCATATCAACACCTGCAGTATTCATTGTCTGCCATTTTCCACCTTGTTCTAATCCTATCTTATACAGGAAGTGGATCGATAACGAGTCTTACGTCCTCTTTCCCACAGCCCTGGGCCTGTTCATCGTCGGAACCTGCGGAGCTCTCGGCACTGACGACCTTTTGGCCTGCTTCGTCGCTGGCTGCGCCTTGAACTGGGACGGCCACTACCTCCGCGAGACTGAACTCCGTCACGACGAAGTTAATTCATGTGTTGACGTCCTTCTCAATTTCGGCGGATTCATGTACATCGGTGCTATTCTGCCTTGGTCAGACTTCAACGACCCTACTGGCACTGGCATCACATGGGGTCGTCTTCTAGGTCTTGGACTCCTCGTTCTCATCTTCCGCCGATTACCTGCCATTTTTGCCTTTTATAAGCTGATGCCTGGTGTTTGCACAAACTGGAAAGAGGCACTCTTCATGGGTTATTTCGGACCCATCGGCGCTGGCGCCGTTTTCTATGTTGAGCACGCCAGACATTTGTTTCCGCATGATGGTGAGGGTGATGAGGAGGAGACCAACCTTGTTCGAGCTATGGGGCCGACAGTTTACTGGCTCGTGCTGTTTTCCATCATTGTCCACGGTCTATCGATCCCTGCACTCAACGTCTTTTATCACTACACCGGCAAGGCGCCTATCAAGGAGGATGCTGTTGAGCTGAGGCGCATTTCGATGCAGGTTGCCACCCCTGCCAATGCGGTGGCTGGCGATAAGGATACTTTTATTGCGTACAACCGCTTTAGTCGCCATGTCGATGCCAATGCTGTTGGCTTGCCGGTTAGCAGGTCTGCTAATGAGGATCATGAGTTTTCTGATGATGAGGATCTTGGCAAGGGGCGCCAATCTCCGAAGAAGAAGGGTGGTTTGAGATTTGTCTAAGAATGGAGACTGGTATGTAGGTTAGTCAGTATGGGTCTTTGCCCTAACCTCTCCTCTCGTTTTAGTTCCACAAGGACACATGGCCTGTTACGTTATATATCATGTCACTCGTTTACACAGCTTGCCCTTTCGTGACTTTCTCGTGATGGAAACTGTAAGTTCGAAAAAAAGAAAAAAAAAAAAAACGATGACAGCAAGCTTTAAGGACAAGTCTGACTTCAAAAGAGGTATTCTCCGATAATTATTTACGTATAGAGATAAGAGAGCCCTATCACACTTTTGGGGCTCATGAGTTACCAGTAGAGAGCACCAGAGTAACGCGCAACCTTAATATTTCTCGAGGTAGATAAGCATGCCGAAGTTTGCTTTACATGCCTCAGTTCTAAGACACTTGTAATGATTGAACTTGGTAAGCAATTATGTCTAAAAGTTTGACAAGGCCGCATTAAACAAAGCACATGCGACGACTCGAAACTATCCGGCGGGTTGATAAAAGTGGTTTTGCCCCTCCCCCCCTCCTGTTTCTAAGAGGGGGTGCCGTAACCTCTAACCGCGTACAAACCATAACCACATAACGTAACCTTCGTATAAACTGCGATAGGCAATTTTAGTTGTATGAAGATAAAGGTTATATGATTCAATTGCTGTAATCTCATATACTTCTCAATAGCAAATTCGTTCAAATTGAACTGCAAACTATCGTGTTGTGTTGTTACTTTTTTGAACGGTCAGTCCGACCCCGCGACCTCGGCGCAGGCAAAATAACCCAATCCACCTCTACATAACCTTCATCTTCTTCATCAGAATAATGATTCGGCCCACGCTCGTAGCCCCATCCATTCTGAGGCATCACGGATATTTCAATCTCTTCCTCTACATCAATTGTCACGCCAAATGGCATCATTGAGTGATTAGAAGGGCCGCCTCTGGTAGCTACCACCTGGGGGCACGTACTGATCTCAATATCATCCTCATCGGAGCCCGAGGTCCCTGGCAAAGAAGGTAACTTTCGTGTTGAGTCTACCGAGATGAAATCATCGGCGATATCGGTTTGAACATATATAACTTCAGCCTCGTTAGCCTCGCCGGGGCGAGAGTTTTCTCCGACCCATTTCTCGAGGTTAGGAATAGCTTCAAGGTGTGATTTTGGTACCATTGTAATCATCAAGAATCGATTTTCCTTATTAGCTACCTCCCGTCTTCGTAGCTGGCGTTGTTGCTCCTCAATTGTATTTGGATCAGTGAAGGTTTTGTGGATTTCCTCCCACCGAGTTGCCTCTAGAGCTTCTCGTGACGCCTTCGCTTTGGCAGCTGCTCTTCCTCGTAATTTCGGTCTATTATCTTCTTTGAGGAGGGCTTCCTCGCGAAGCTGCTTGAACCATGCTTCCTGGTCTTTTGCCTGCCTTTTGTTAGTTATCTGCAATTCCTGTTGAGCTCGATCTGACATCATCTCGCGCAACTGCCGGATTGTATAAGCACCTCCATCGGGGTTACGAATCTGGCGTGCCTCCAGTTCGAGCTTTTCCTTCTGTAATTTTACAATATCCTTCTGCGCCAATTTGGCGATAATTGCATAGTCTAAAAAAGACTCTGCATCTTCTAAGGTAGCTCTCGTTGGACTGCTGAGAATTTGAAGCTTATCTCGTATCGAATTGAACTGTTTTTTGGCTGTTATTGGAGTAACAGGATGAATAAGGTTGGGAATTAAAGATTCGGTTTGCTCATGAGCTGCTCGTCGTAGTGGTTCCAAAACAACTTCCCGGTCAATTAGCTAAAAACCTGACTTTTCCTAGCCAATATATATATATAACAAGCTCTCAAGGCAACTTTTTATAGACAATTCGACATACCGAGGAACTGAAATCTCGATAATTGAAGGCCGCCGCCTCCAGTGAAGTCGTATAAAGCACTTCTTTGTGCGCGCTTGAGATGCTGATAGACCCCCATATCAAGAGGCTAAAGGAGATGAGTTGTATGACTAAGGAGTTAATAAGGGATAATATCGAACATTATATAATACCAAATAAATTGGGGATCCTTATGAGCTGAGAAACTATCTACAAGAAGCATTCTCTTTATTGGGAGATTTCTTTGGATTTTTTTGGAGGCCTGGAAGGCGATCTCTTGTGACCAAGTTTCCCTTGTGATCTCGGGGCCGTACCCAAACCACCCCTCAATCGTGAAGTCATCAAAATCGCTGCTTTTTGCGAAGGAGTGCATATTGAAGTGTTGTAGCCTGCTCTAGCTTGCATTGGCATGTATGTACTCAGCTGATGTAATACCCTGTCATCACCAACAAGCCAAGATCTTGGCAAAACCTTGGCAGCCAAAAATGCCTCAAGTATTCTGCTGCCTACCAGTCAATTCCTCGAACCCATGGCCAACAAAAAGAATTTCGCTATTACTTTGCCAGTTTTTTTTTCTTTCATTTTTTTTTTCCACATGATCTGAGGTGCCGGAAGCGGAACTCTTGCTAGCCATCTGGTATCACTATATCGGTGATTCGTCTTCCCACAGTCCCGTTATTGTGTAAGAATGGCATTAGCACTTTAGCTTGATTTCGCCAAGAGAAGCCTGGCATCATAAATGACTCTCAGCACATAAAGGCTACGCCCGCACTTTCGGCGCCAATCTTGGTGGAGATGCCACACGAACGACCGAAGTATCTACCTCAATAATATTGCCACAGGTCAGAACAGGAGAGTAACAAGAGAGTAATTTCCACCTAAACCTATCCTTCTTGCAACCGGGGAAGCTGGGGACTCGCTCGATATACTTTCGATTTAAACAGTCTACACTTGAGTTTGGCTTTCTCGAGACGACAATTCTTGCGTTCGTGGCCTGCAGACAAATGCGAATCTCACTACCGCCGCATCATATTCGCAGCCATCCCCAGGCTTGTTGTGGGCGGCTATCCTGAGAGCACTTACGGTCCACTCTGCTGTAACGAGAGGGGTAAGCCTTAATTATGGAATCGATGAGAAACATCGCCAAGCTGAGGCGACTGCAGCACAATGCGACTGCTACTACTAATTTAGAGGTCGAAGGTAGCACTGTGCAGCCCTCGAACTCCTCTGCAGAGCCGGCACCTGATACTCGAAAAGCAGTATCAACTGACATGAACGCGGATGAAGCGCCTCTGATTCCAAATTTAACC
This sequence comes from Fusarium hostae, assembly GCA_002234235.1. Taxonomy (NCBI): domain Eukaryota; kingdom Fungi; phylum Ascomycota; class Sordariomycetes; order Hypocreales; family Nectriaceae; genus Fusarium; species Fusarium hostae. Next base: position 3,372 of record NJCR01000669.1, on the reverse strand, counting down.
AATTTCGATGGCAGCAACACTGCGCCGCTGCAGCGGTTCATCGCACTGCAAGAAGGGCATGGGCACCGTATTGAACAAAAACTGCGCAAAGGGTCGCTATTTGATCGATGGAGGAAAATACTGAGCAAGAAGCAGCCGCAGGAGGATAATAAGGGACCTATATTGTCGGCAAAGTACGGCAGGTGCCAGGAAGTGGTTGGATATGGCGCATCTGGCATCGTCCATGTTTCGCGCAAGAAAAAGGAGAATGGAATTGGCGAAGAACTATACGCGGTGAAGGAGCTCCAGCGTCGGTCGCGGGAGACGGAGGATGAGTACATCAGGCGCTTAACCGCTGAGTTCTGCGTCCTCAGCGAGCTACGCCATCCAAATGTGATCCGCACGCTCGAGCTACTGACAGATGAGAAGGGGAACTACTGCCAGGTGATAGAATACTGCGAAGGTGGCGACCTATTCACGCTAGTGTACTCGGCAGGGAAGTTAGAGGTAGAGGAGGCGGACTGCTTCTTTAAGCAGTTGATGCGCGGCATCGAGTACTTGCACGAGATGGGTGTAGCGCACCGCGATCTCAAGCCAGAAAATCTGCTGCTTACCAGGCATGGCAGCCTCAAGATCAGTGATTTCGGCAACAGCGACTGCTTTCGCATGGCTTGGGAGAATGACGTCCATCTTATGTCCGGGTTATGCGGTTCAGGACCATATATCGCTCCAGAAGTGTATACAGATCAGGAATACGATGGCCGAGCAGTCGATGTCTGGGCTTGCGGTGTCATTTATATTGTCATGCGCACGGGGAGTTACCTCTGGCATCAGGCCAGAAAGGATCAGGATGAGATATATGCACACTATCTCAAGGATCGTCGTCAAGAGGAAGGTTTCAGTCCAATTGAGTCGTTAAACCCAGTAAGTTCCGTTCCCGTGTGCTTGGCTTTTCACGATTAAACTATTGACTAACGAGGCAATTAGTCAAACTGCCGGGATATTATTTACTGCATGCTAGATCCGAATCCGCTTCGCCGTATCACGGCATCACAAGTCCTGCGGTCGCAATGGGGTCAAAACATACAACTTTGTCAGGCGGCCTTCTAGCGCTGGCATAATTGAAAAGTGGCGTCACCTACATCTAAGCCCGCAACAAGCTGGAAAGGTTAGAAAGAGACTCAGCTACACATCGTTGTCATATCATCATACGCTATGGCTATATGCATATCTCTTGTCTTAGGAGTAGGTAGCTAGGATGCTCGAAATAATCAGGGTAGTTCGCGACTGTCTTGAAGCCAGGTTAACGGTGGTCGAAACGCAAGGGAACTGGTCTGTTCCTCGACAATGAACGTTGGGACATATCCGGCTTTCTAAGTGACAGCTTCTAAGCTCGACCCGCTCGACGTACAATTTAGCTGATAACCGATCATTGGGAGCGTACTCTCTAGTTATATACGGCTCAGCCCTCAAACTCCACTATCTCCTAAGATGTCGGAAACGGCCGAGGCGATGCGTCGTCATCAAGCGGTGTCATCTCCTTGCCATAAGGGTATAGTTTTTAGCGCTAACATGGTATATTTCACGGTCAAAAACACTCGCTAGCCTTGCAAAGTCTGATCTCCGGCCCCCATTCGGATCTCGATACATGCGATGCCGTAAGCCGGCTGGATGGATTGGGGTCCAAGAGGCAATATATGGTATTTCGACTGTGTAACTAGACAAGATGTAAATTTCAGCTCCTAGAATGCGACCGTAATATTGACGGACCAGAGAAGTTACTCGGGGCAACGATTCAATTGGGCCAAAGCCCTCCTGCTGCCGGCGTTCCATAAGGTATCGTGCGTAGGATCTTCCTCAGGAGCGATGTATGGACCCGAGCCTCGGATTCCGGAAACCGTATGAACCTCCTTGTCCCAACCAAGGCGGACACATTCACTATGGCCAAAGTCGCTGATTTTGAGAATGCCGTCGCCAGTAAAAAGAAGGTTCTCACACTTGAGTTCAAGATGCGCAACCCCTATCTCATGGATATTCAGCACCGCGCATCAATTGTTTGATATTGCAGTCCGCGTCCTGCCACTTCAACGTGCCCACCATGCGCATCAAGTTATGCAAGTCACCACCAGAGCAGAACTCCATCACCTCGCAGTAGTCACCCTTTGTGTCCATGAGCAATTCGAGTGTGCATATTACATTCGGAAGCGCGCTTAAAACACAAAACTCTGCGGTCGACCGTCTTATGCACATACGTTCTGTCTCCTTCGGCTGTCGCTGGACATTCTTGACTGCATATAGTTCTGCGCCCGCTCCATTATCCTTTTTCCTGCACGAGACGAACGCGATACTGAACTTCGTACGGCCCGCTACTTCCCAGCACTTGCCGCACCTCTCTACCAGTGTTGCCGCGCCAGCCTTGCTTCTCGGACGTAAGCTGTGCTGTGATATGTTTATTAGAGTTCCACTGACTCGATACCAGCAACGGCATGCGCGCCTACCGTCGCCGTATGCTCGAAGGTTGCTCTGAGTCCTTGATGTGAGTCTCTTCGTGTGGTTGGAGCCTAAATGGTACTCATGACCACCTTGTGGTTCTGGCAGGACAGTAAGTTCCTGTAGCGGCATCTTCCAACCACCCGCGGACGAAATCACAGGCCACCTGTTCGAGTCTTATCGACAGTAAAGCGGTCCGAATACGTTGTAACTGCTAGTGGCGAAGGTAGGTTGCTTTTCTTAATGCAGAATTGACCGCCAACCAGATTTTCTCTCCCAGGTAAATGAGTCTAAACAAGACAAGGAAGGGATTCAGGCGAACGGGCTGATACAGCACTACGTTGCTAGGAATTTCTGCCAAGAGCTTCGCCAAGATGACCCCGCTTCTAGTATGGCCTCAACTCTTGATTTCGCTGCCGAGGACTCCGATAACTTGGCCTTGGCTTCAAAACGGTGGGAGTCTTTGTTATTATGATACTGTATCCATATAGGTTACCCATGCTAAGCTCCCTTTTTACATATCTAACGCACATTGGTGCCTCCAAGCGATAACTAGTAACAAAGAGAAGTCAATGACAGTAGTCAATAGCTGCTTCGCACGGTCATTATTACGCCTTGTCCCCAAGGTGTGACAGATTAGCATTGCCTTGGGGCGCGGGTCGAGAGATCTTAACGAGTGGAAGATGACAGCGCCAAGTAACCCGCCAAGGCGTCCAGAACCAGCAGCCCCGCTTTTCAGAGGACAATGATTACATTGCACGCAAGGTGTCGCACTTAGCGTGCTTAAAGGGTTAGAGTGAATATCATGAGCAGCAGCAAATGTGTTGATTGATGTCTTAAGTTATCTCTTGTGCGGGGTATTCCATCCCGCAGAGTTACTTAAAGCATATAGCTAGATTACTA
>NJCR01000668.1:20670-37391 GCA_002234235.1 Fusarium hostae | reverse complement strand
GACTTTGACCTTGAGGCCGTGTTCCATATGCGTCCGCTCCAACTGCACCGATCATGGTAACATCGACGCTTGGGTTCTTCAGATCGGAGGTTCTTGAAAGCTTTGCGCAAGCAACCGCTTGATTGGCACCCTTTCCTCCGGGAAAGACATTAAAACGACTTGAAGCTATCGTCTCGCCAGGAAGAGGGTGGTGAGGGACATATGAGACAAGGTCAATGTTCAGTGACCCGAGGACACTGATGACTGGTCTTGGTGACGCCGTGGCGCTTATTTGGGGAATATGAATGTTTGTAGATAATGAAAGACGGAGCAAGGATCTTTCAAAAGACGAAAACCTTTATACGGGCAGTGCATGACTGCTGAGTGTTGGCGATGTACTCCACCTGTTCTAGGCACGCTATCCTAAAAATGGATGTGTTATGCGATGGCGGATAGACGATCAGGAAGCATGTGAACGGGGTCTAGTGGACTTAAACTCATTATTAGGATATGTTACCAGTTCTACGGGTGCCTTGCTCGCTAAAATCCCTGTCGCAAGTCCTTACAGCGTCTTTAGCAGCGCGCCAACATCATAGCCCCATTCAGCCTCAAGATCCGTCAACCTCCACAAAGCTCCCCATCCCGTCGTCCTATCAATACTCTTCAACAACCTTGCAATCTGCTTCCTCTCATTAACATGTGAGAATAACTTCCCAGCTATATAAAGCGGCTGTATAGAGTTCACAAGACTTCCTGGATGAAGATTTGCGCAGGATATTCCACAGACTTGTCGTGCATGCCACAGCGCTAAACACTGTGAGTCTAAATCATGACGCATTTCTAGCATGAGCATACATGCTGTGTGGTAGATCTGGTTGCTTGATATAGCAGCCCAGTGGGGGAAAAGCATGGCCGGGAAGATCTGTTTGTCGCCTGCTTCGACCATACTGATTTGCTTCATTGTTGCTGGACGTTCGTCGAGCCAATATTGTAGCTCGTTCCAGAGCTGTTGCCATTGCTCTTGAAAGGGTCTGTCGTCTTGAACATCTGCCCTTCCGAGTTCCAGACTTTGAGTCCGTCGAAATCTTAGATCGCAGACTTTTGTGCAGAGATATATGACCCAGTTGGCCTGCATGTCGGGACAGTCCCGACTTCTTCGATGAAACATGTCTCGTACATATCGCTCCACTTGTTCAGATGATACCAGCGACTCAGGTGCAGCTGGAGCCCATTTTGACAGAGGAAGAACAGCAGTTTCTGTCCCATCTAATATAATCGCCCCGCACAACTCCATCCTGGCATAGCACCAGAATACAGCCTGAGGTAAACCACCAGAGAAGCCATCAACTCCAAAGAACTCAAACAGCGAAGCACATCCCTCGACATGACGCTTCCAGTTCTTGGAGCCACCAGACATGAGTTCAAAAACAGCAAGGATACAAGCTGTCACAAGCATGTTGGGATCTTTAGCTTGCAATCCAGGACTCAACAACCTAATACTCTCCTGATACAACTCAAGACTATCACATCCCCCCTCCTGCGTCAATCCTCTCCGTTCCATCTGCCGTGATGAAAACGCAAGCATAGCATATAACAGCGCCGGGCTCTTCTGCGCCATAAGTGGAACGTGAATCTGGAAATGCTTATCCTCATCAAACTTGTCCAAGTACGGCGCACATTCTGTAACCCAGTTCTGAAGATAGCATATTAATCTATCGTTGGGTACATTGACTGTTACGCTGGACAGGTTGAGGGATGATGCTGGTGGTGATGATGAGTCTGCTTCGGGTGTGACGGATGCGCTGGGTGATAGGCCGGATAACCCTGCGAAGAGGACTGTGCGGAGCTCTTCTTGAAGTTCGATGAAGCGGGGGTCAAGGGAGAAGTCTTCTGATGGGAAGAAGGCCATTGTGAGATGATGAGTGGAGTATGGAGAGTTGGTTCGATCGCCTATACAAGGCACGTCGTGAGCGACATCTAGGAAGAATGTGATGATGAGTGCAAATACGGTCCCAAAACAGAACTGTAGCCTCTTCCTGTTCGCTCTCAATTCATGTGTCAAGTGTGACAGAAACAAGGTAATTTTCCAGAAACCGGTGATCCCCGAAGGATCCATTTCAAGGTCGCCGCTCACCAATTGGAATTGCAATTGGCTAATCATGAAGTTGATCAAAGTTTCGATGTTGGCACACTAAACCGGATTCGGGGGCCGTAGGCGACGCGATTCTCAGGCCATGACTCGGTAATGTAACAACCGGAGGAAGCAAAGACTCCATTTTCCAGGTAACTTGAGGTTGCATTCGGTATTGATTGCCCCAGAAAGCACAGACTGCAACACGGTAAAGTTCCCCGCGGGAGTCTGTGACTTTAAATCAGACTGTTCGTGTGCCAATGGTGGCGATTTGTGTTACTGGGCCTACCCATGTAAACATGCGATTTCACCAGGCAGTTCGCCCTGCCTGGCTTCTACTGACACAGAGTCTTTCGATACTCAGTCTATATTCTGAGCCTTAGTCAAATTGTTGCGGCATGTGTTATTTATCACTTACAAGGTCCTATGACATTCGTCAATCTTATTGCCCTCTTCTCACCGCAGCTGGGCAGTCAGCATCTGTTTGTTCTGCGACAGGACGGCAGAAACTTCGCGTTAGATCATATGCGACAATTATATACGAGAACTACAGATTTGGCTAGCGCCAGCCCTATAGATTATCTTCCGTGGCTGTCTTGGTGTTGGATCAGCTGAGTCTTGATTGGGCGCATGTCTTATCATTTATGCATCATAGTACACTTCATCACTCTAATAGTTATTAACGAAGATAATAGGCAAGTGGGTTAAGAAATATCCAAAATGATCATTATGCATAGCGTGGTATATAACATTACAACCTCATCGTCACCATAAACATCTCGTCCCCTCTCCAGACTATCCTACCCTCACAAGTCATCACCCATTTACAGAGCCTCAACATGCTTCTCACCCTCCTTCTCAAACGAAGGCTTTCGTCTCGCCGCAGAACCCAAAAGTCCAACCTCAGCCTGAGCCTCGCGAAGCAACTCAGCATCCTGCTCACCAGCACGGCTCTTGAAGACACGGTCCATCTCCTCAAGAGAAGCGTTCTTGGTCTCGGGCAAAAAGAACCAGACCCAGAGAATACCAACGAAGAGGAAGACGGCGAAGAAGATGTAGGTTCCCCATTCCCAGGACTCGAGCATGGGAGGAACGAAGAAGGCGATGGCGAAGTTGTTGACCCAGTTGCTTGAGGCACCAATGGATGCTCCCTTGGCGCGGATAGAGAGGGGGAAGATCTCGGAGACGAGGGTCCAGGAGACAGGACCCCATGTAGCGCCGAAGCCAGCGATGTAGACCCAAATGAGAGCTAATGCCATGTTAGTCATGATTGCGGGTTGGGAGATGATGGGTTGGCTTACCAACTGCAGTCCAACCAGCAGCGACGTGATTAGGCCAGTCGTGGCGGAACTTGGCGACAATGATTCCGACTGTGATCATACTGGCACCCATGACAACAGAGCCGATCAATAGAAGAGGCTTGCGGCCAACGCGATCAATGATCAACTGTGAAAGGCAATGTTAGCATACGTTCAGCGCATCGAGTAATTGAGCGACATACCATAGAAGGAATAGTGCTGATGAGGAAAACAACGCCAGTAACACCAGTAGCAAGAAGAGCAATAGTTCCACCGGTAAGACCCAGGCTGATAAAAACGTTGGAAGCGTAGTAGATGATAGCATCAATGCCAGACCATTGTTGGAAGAACATGATAAGCCAGGCAGTGCAGACACGCTTGAGGTTATCCATCGATCTGAAGCAGGTCACATATTGAGCAACCTGCTGCATGAAACGGTTGTTGTTCCTTTCAGCAAGATGAGGAAAGTCTCTAGCGAAAACCTTCTGCTCAAAGACTGCCTCAGCCTTGATCTCAAGATACTCAACCTGAACAGCGTCGTCGTCGAGAGGAAGCTTTCGCATCCAGGCAAGAGTGGACTTGGCTTCCTCGTCGCGGCCAACCTTGACGAGCCATCTAGGAGAGAAAGGCATGAACCAGATGCCAACGGCGAGCATAGCAGCGGGAATGCCCTGGATGATAGAAGGGAGACGCCAAGCAAGATCGGACTGAGAGGCGCCTGTTCCGCCGATGTAGTTACTTCCATAACCGCACCAGAACGAAAGCATAATGCCCAGAATAGTCGCAAGTTGATAAAACGACACAAGAAGACCTCTCATCTCAGGCGACGACAGCTCAGCGTTGTAAAGCGGTCCAACACCGCTGAAAAGACCAACACCAACACCAGTCAGGAATCGACCAGCGTAAAGGAGCTGTGGATTTCCTGCAGTGGCACCGACGTAGAGATAACTGCCGACGACGACCCACAAGCATGCGATGAACATGGTGTACTTTCGCGAGATAAGTTCGCTAGAAACACCAGCTGATAGAGATCCGAGAATACCGCCTAGTTGGAGAATAGATGTGAGCCATCCTGTCGCAGAGGATGATTCAACGACTGAGGGGAAGTTTTGTGTGAAGCGGGTCATAACGAGGGATTGACCCAGAACACCCTGTTGGTAACCATACTCAAAACCACCAAGTCTATACTCCAGTCAATAATCACTTACAAATACAAAGTAAGGAGTACTTACGAAGCGAAAAAGGCAATAAAGATGACCTTGGGATTCTCCCGAAGAGACTTCCAGATAGTCTTCTTGGGAGCACTAGGCTCCAAGGTATAAGGACCGTCCGAGGTAGACATGTTGAAGTGAGACGAAGCTGTGGGGAGGTTGATGTGATGAAATCTGGGGTATGGGGAGAGAGTTCAAGTCTTTTAAACATTTTTCTACCCCAGGCCATTTCACTGGGGATCTAATTTTCTGGAGTTGATGCGCGGGCGAGAAAGTGGTAGGCTAAGACCCCTCGTTTGGGAATAGTGGGATTGTTGGTCTGACCACGAATTGGGGTGATGACATCTTCAGTTGGAGACTAATGATTGGGCATTGAGAATTCCTTGAATTGACAAGTTCATTGCGATGTAGGTTATATCTTTGACCTTTGAAAGGTGCTCTTCCATTGGGTCGCGACAACTTCATTGACGGCTGGCCATCATGAGGGTACTCCAGCATTATCACCTTCATCAATCCCTCCGTCAAACATGAGACATCTCCAACTGCACCACCTTCAAACAGTCCAAGTGGACTCCAAGTTGGCATTGGTCATTTATTTACCCCAAAAGGAGGGTTCTTTGCGCTGGCGACTGGCTTAGGCTACTCGCCCACGGTTCGTCAAAGGAACCTGGGGCCCCGCGTAAAAATTCTAGCTGTCGCGTGTCCCCCATTCCAGTGGGTCACAAAAACTTGGAGGAGCAAGTATGGGTACTTCGATAATGCCTTGATTTAGTGTGCGCTTGGGGTATTGGTACGCGCGCTATCAGGTTCTAGATTTCTCCAACTCAGGTTCGGGAGTTTGATTACCCTGCACCAGCGTATTTTCGTACAATTCAGATCTGGATCGCGAAATGGGGCTATCTAGAGAAGATGGTCAATTGAATGAATTCTACCTTTATAGTTAGACATGTCGATGTTTTTTCGCGAGGGTGGGAGTAGGAAGACACGGGGGGGAAAAGCTAGGTGTTCATTTGGAAAACAGTTCATTTGAGATTCAAATGCGGGAAATTGGAGGGACTGGGAACAGAAGACCACAGTCATCGGATTGGCTTTAATCCTAATAAATTGAAAAAAAACTTGCAAGGTTAAAAAAACGCATTAAAGAGCGACGATATAAATAATTTGCATTGAGTATAATATCAAGAGACATGATCGCGCTATAATAGATGCGTATGAACGTGTGCCTGGAAAGAATTATGCTCTGGCCTTTCAAACTATTCTCTAAATCAGGGAAGGAGCTGCTCGACCTTTCTAAGGCGCGCAGACATGGTGATGCAAAGGGCAAATTGACGTCTCCCTGATCAGGTGGAGCGAGGGGACGCGTCGGGAAAACACATTGGCCGACAACGCCTTTTCCCAGCCCGATCGATTATCGCCATCCGTATTTCATCTGAAATCATTTGATAAATCATGTTGTGACACTCGCGTCCAATCATTTCTGAATGTCAGCCTGGTTATCGGAACTGAGTGTCTATCTCTGCAAGCTCGGAATGAGTCTTGACCCTGGGTTCCGAGCAGACAAGACCAAGGTGGAATTATACAAATGAGCGTGGATCACGGGGATACAGAAAAAACACCGAAGATTTATCAAAGTAAAACCCGTGAACCAGCGGTTATCTGGGTGATGTATGTCAACCTACTCGGATATACCCCCCTCGAATACAGTAACGGTGACGATCCCATAGCCGCCAGCGGGTCTCCCCCACAATCTGATTCCCCAGATTCTCTCCCCATCATTAAGCTTATCTTTCGTTACCCATGTTAAGCATAACTGTTCCTACTGGACAATGCCCCCCTCGGGTTGTCACTAATTACTCCTTTCGCCCAGGATGATAGCTCGACCCGGTATCCGATACTGTTCGGCCCGTCATCCGATGCACTATCAACCCCCCCACACTCTTGGCATGCTCGGCACGTACAAGATTGGATATCGCGCCTATCAGAGCCAGTATTAAACTGCTCTCTTCTCCCTTATTGCCGACCTTTCTTTTTGCCAAAGTCATCTTCAGGACATTAGTGAACTTGTACATCATCATGGCTGCAAGAGATTCTGACGCAGAGAGAGGCATTGATGGAAAGGAGCACTGGGCCAAGGAGGTTGAGCATGCTGACGCTCATGATGCTGCTGCCAGAGGACATCTAGCTACCGATGAGTAAGTTGACTGCCCCTTTTTTTGACTTCTATTGACACTTCTAGGCATGGCAACCCCATTGCAACTTTCGACGTAGAAGCTGAGAAGGAGCTCCGTCGCAAGCTAGACTGGTACATCATGCCATCAGTCACTATCTTGTACTTGATGTGCTTCGTCGATCGTGCCAATATTGGCAATGCTCGATTGGCCGGCCTCGAGGAAGACCTTGGTCTTTCTGGCTATGACTACAACTTGTTGCTGACCGTCTTTTACATCGTACGTACTCCCCCTTATCTACTGGAGCATCTCACCCTAACATGAATCTACCTCGGTAGTCTTACATCGTCTTCGAACTCCCTCTCAACATGGTCTGCAAATGGATCGGACCCGGCTGGCTCATCCCCGCTACCTCCGTAGCATTCGGCGTCGCCTCTCTTGGCACCGCCTTCGTCCACACAATGGGCCAAGCTTGTGCCGTTCGCTTCATCCTCGGCATCTTCGAAGCAGGCATGTTGCCTGGTATCGCATACTATCTCAGCCGCTGGTACAGACGCAGCGAACTTGCCTCCCGCCTAGCTATATACGTCGCTATGGGTTCCTTCGGCGGAGCTTTCGGCGGTCTTTTGGCTTCTGGTATTCTTAAGCTAGATCACTTTGGCTCGTTGACGAGATGGCGAATGATCTTTGCCATCGAGGGTATCTGTACTATTGGTCTGGCGCTTATTGCGTTCTTTACTATGACTGATCGACCTAGCACTGCGCGATGGTTATCACAAGAAGAGAAAGACCTTGCAATTGCCCGTATCAAGTCTGAGCGTGTTGGTGCTACCGAAGTCCTTGAGAAGTTCTCTTGGAAACTGGCGCGTCGCGGTATCAGTTCGCCCGTCACCATCGGAACTTCCACCATCTTCTTGTTCACCAACATCACGGTGCAGGGCCTTGCTTTCTTCGCACCTACGATTGTGAGGACCATCTACCCCAACCATTCAGTTGTTCAACAGCAATTGCGTACTGTGCCGCCTTATATCGTTGGTACCTTCTGCACTGTTACGATCAGCTTCCTGTCGACTCGTATTGATAAGCGAAATATCTTTATCAACTTGTCACAGCTCCCTGTCATCGCGGGGTACATCATGTTCCTCAGTACCACGAACCGTGAGTTCAAACACTTCTCCATTCCGGGACCTACTTACTGATTCACTCCAGCTTATGTCCGCTACGGTGGCACATTCCTCATCTGCGCAGGCACATTCGCCAACGGCGCCCTATCCAATGCTCAAGTATCAGCCAACTTGGTCAGCGATACGGCTCGCGCTTCAGGAATTGGCTTGAACGTCATGCTTGGTAATATCGGAGGGTTGATCTCGACATGGTGCTTTTTGCCCTTTGATGGACCAAACTATCCGATCGGCAATGGTCTCAACCTTGGCGCGTGCTCGTCTATCTTTCTTCTCACTATTGCACTGCAAGTTTACATGACTTGGGATAACAGGCGAAGAGCAGTGATTGAGGTCGGTCAGGCTCTAGCAGGGAAGACTGATGCTGAGATTCGTGTTATGGATTGGAAGCATCCTGGATTCATGTGGAGGCCTTAGAATAGTCGCACAGCCACCACGATCGAACCCCCGGTAGATGTAAACAGTCTCTGTTCTTACTTTCGGGAAATGAGACATCTCCTCCTTTCATCAAGAAATGAGCCACTTGCTTTCCTTCACTGTGCTATATTTGCTGCTTTAGACTTTGCTGTTTCGCTCCACCACCGACTTCTCGGATTCTTCCGAGCCGAGGTGACATGGCTTTGTCTGCTGCTGACTCCTCCTTGCCATGGCCTGCATCCTCCTATATGTAGCTTGCATAACGTGCGAGGGGAATGCCATTATGGCGGCAATGTGAGCTTCAATCTCAACAAGCAGCAACCGCAATTCCTAGGGTCCTTCATCGAAGCCAAAACATAGCTAGGTGACTCATGCGCCCTCCAAATTATCTCAAAGACTCTACTCCAATCATGCGTAGTAGCTTGTTGTCTAGCATCTGCGTAGGGCTATGTTGTAAGGTTCCACGGTTGTATTTTCAGCTCGCGACTGAAGATCCTAATAGCCTTCGCCCCATTGCTTCAAGGGTGTCCACGGCATAAAGCTTGTCTCGCGCGAGTCTGGGCTACAGAGTTTACGGTCACGCCTAGATTGTGAACTATGAGTATTATTCGCTGCTGTTAATGGCCGGTACCTCAATCACTGCCGGGCCTTAACTCAATGCAACGAGAGATCCCGTTCCAGACCGATAAGCCGACACGCTGCCCCAACCGCCCAATGAACCCTAATGAGACTTCTGGAGAACGCCCGGTTGTCCTGCACTCCCACGCCTTGCACGAAAGGGTTGTGAGTGACTCGATCGGTTCGAATGTCTGGAGTTATAAGAGGCTCATATGAACAAAACCTCGTATCTCACCAGTGTTGAAGCATGTCACTGAAATGCCAAGACTGGAGATCTCTGGGCAATGTGGCTTACGCACAGACACCAGCTGAACATGAGCCTCAGCCGTTTCTACGGATGCTGACATTGCCCTACATCAAGGTTCGGCATCTTATCCAGCCGGCGGTATTCATTCAGTTGAGTAAGCCCTATCGATATCTAAGCAGGCTTATTGTGCTCTTGATTGGGTGAGCACAGGAGCTTGGGTTGAACCTATTTTTGCAGTACCTTTGCTATTGGGGAAGATTACGCATACTGGGCTGAGTGGCTTGGAAGCTTAGCGGTTCGTCATGTGCTTGGGCGGAAGCTGACTACAGAGCTGAGATTGCATAAGAAACCGTTCAGTCCAGGATAAGAGCTGCAGAGCTGATCAATTGCCCTCTCTGGTATCCTTTCCATACAGATTCCATAACATATCATTAGTGACCTACGATTCGGCGATATGAAGTCTCCTACAAGCATCGCTATCGCAGCGACTTTTGCACTTTGTAAGTAACAAACAACCCTACAGATCAGAACAGCATCCTGACAATATTTCTTTTAGTCGCCGGCTATTCCTCAGCATCCCCGACATCCTACTGTAACGGCAAATCCAACAACATCTGCTACACCTGGGCCGTCCCATCCTCAACAGCCTCGTCCAGCTCCGGCAACTTGTTCATCCGTATCCAAGCTCCCATCGAATACCAATGGGTTGGTCTCGGCACAGGTGATAAAATGAGAGGCTCTACCATGTTCGTCATTTACCAAGATGGCACTGGTAAAATCACCTTGAGCACGAGGATGGGACATGGCCATGAGATGCCGGAGCATAGCCGCATGCGCTCTGTCAAGCTTATCGAGGGCAGCGGTGTCGTGAACAAGACGATGGTGGCGAATATACAATGTGGCGATCTGGGAAACATGCACTTCAAGGGGTCGAATCATTGGATTAGTGCTTGGAAGACTGGAAGTTCTTTGCACATGACTGACATTGATGCTGATATTGAAGAACATGATGGGCACAATAGATTCTCGGTTGACTTCTCTGAAGCTGTTGTAAGCTCCAATAGCAACCCTTTCATTCACATGTCGACTGCTACACCAAGTGGTGCAGCGTCTGGTGGTGGCGGGGGTGAAGTTGATATTAGCACGATTCACGGTATCATCATGTCGGTTGTCTTTCTACTAGGCTACCCTCTCGGATCACTTTTGATGCCTATTGTTGGGAAGTGGTTCATCCATGCTACATGGCAGATGGTTGTCTTTATCGGCATGTGGGCTGGATTTGCTGCTGGCAAGATGGCCGCCGATCGTACCGGTGATGTAAGTAGCCAAGCCTGTGTTCTGAAAGTGTTGACTAACTCTTGATTAGTGGTTCAACGCTCCGCATGTCATCATCGGTACAGTCGTTTGCGGTTTGATGGCCGTCCAGCCACTCTTAGGATGGCTTCATCACAGGAACTTTGTCAAGTTACAACGACGAACGGGCGTCAGCCACGCTCATATTTGGTACGGCCGAGCTCTGATGATCCTTGGGATTGTCAATGGTGGTCTCGGTTTGCAACTCGCTGGTGCATCCATGAAACTCATTGTCGGCTATGGCGTGGTTGGGCTGGTGACATCTTTGATGTACACCGCCGGTGCTGTTCGCAAGATGCTTAGGGGACAAAAGAAGCATCAACATGAGCCACTGAAATACAATGGCTCATATAGCGCGGTAGCATTGATCTGATATTCAGTTTTGTGTTCTGTCTCAGAATCTCATTCTCGAAACCATTGCAAGCATGAGTCCGTCTCTCTTTTCGTTCAGCCGCCTTCCAATACAAAAGCTGTCTGAGAGTGCCAATGTCACAAGCTATCTAGTTCATATTCATCTGTTGTCAGGTGTATTCATGAACTTTAAATCAGCGTCGACTATCGGGTCCCTCTCAGGCGTGAGCTGGATATGTGATAGCTGTCCTGGACTTTCCAAATCACAAGCCTCCAGAGAAAGAATGATCCTTGCAGGCGGTCACACCCTACGGCAGATGCTAGGCGCGGCCGAACCCAGCCCTACAGCTACGTGGTGATGACGAGGAGCGTTCATTGGACAAACAGACCCCATCAGACCATATGCCGTGTCTTAAGCGAAAGGCGGCCGCTTATGCTCCGCTCGTATGCCTAGAACTTCCGTCCAATACGAAATTTCGAGAACAGAGCTTCCTCTTCAGGCGCCCATTGTGGATCTCTCCCAGATGAAGCTGAAAAAGCTTGGTCTATTCTTCGCTGACGATGCGTTTCTAAGCGTCTTGGTAAGACTTATTCATCCTGCGGCTCTTGTGAACCCCCGTGACCATCAAGCAATCACGGAATGCCTCTCTATTTTCATGTGAGTTGTGAGGTCTGATACAGTATTGACAAAGAACCCTGGCCCCAGAACGTGATGTCTTATGTCTTCATAACTCCGACAGCCCAGCGATTGAACAACCAATATGCAACTCTCAACTGTTCTTCTCAACGCTCTCCTCGCCTTCAACGGCGTTGCGGCCCTTCCCAAAGGTGAATCTGCTGCTTCCGCAAAGTTAATCGACATCAATCTCATGGGAGAAGTATCTGAGATTCCCGAGAGTGAAATCGCCCCAGCTGGTACAAGGACAGTGTTTGACGAGCATACTTCACCCAATCCTGGTCTGGACAAGCGACTGGTCTCATTTGGTCTATGTCTTGGCCACGCTGGACTTCCCTCACGAAAAGTCGAACAGTACAAGTCCGACGTCCGTTCTGTTTTCGACGAAATTGCTCAATGGGACCCTCGTTCTCAAAAGAGCGTCGCACGTGAGTCCATCCCTGTAAGGAGAAAAGCAACATAGCCGATTCTTCAAAGCCAATAATAGGTGGCAATGGTCCGGTCCCACGTCCGGTGGCTACCGGAGAGTTATGATCACGGTTCGCAACCAAGTACGTATTCATTTGAGCATTCTAACTTGAGAGTCACTAATAAGATATGTGTAGAATAACTGCAAATCAGGCACCTTTACGACTGGTGACCTTCAACAGGTTCTAGCCCTTGTGCTCCGAAACTGTGACTCGACCAGATCAGGTTGGGCATATGTTTCGCTGGATCCTGTTCTCGTGGCTATCATTCACGACAGGACGATTCCCCCGCCCCAACCACACTTGACTTGTAACTAGCATGTGGTGGATGCGGGACTGAGGAAACAGTAGGCGGGTACGTTGAGATGGACCAGGAAAAACAATTCATCCCGACGACACTCATCAGTGAAGATATGACCTCATATTGAGATGATCCATAGGCTCAACGGTATCTTGTTTTGTACCTGCACATGGTATAAGGTGATGGTATGCATGCCAGTGGTTTGGAAGTGTGTTGATGGCATTTGTTGGTTTTATGTAGTTGATAAGTAGACAGTTTCGCGAATACAAGTTTGTTTTGCAAGAACCTGCTATGAAACACTAGTAAGGATGCAAACCACGCTGGGCCTTCCATTTATTGTATCCAGCTATTGAGGTAAAGAATCTAGTATTGCTTCTTGTATACACTGTCCAACGATGGGCTTTAGATCGGATTGAAGTAGGGTCCATCTTAAAGATGTCGTGGATGAAACCACTCTCATGCAATTTCTTAGGACCATAATTATGATCTGCATAACCCTTGGCTCATATTAAGTGATAGTAATCGATTCAGTTTCAGAGTTCGTATAATCACTTCAGTCGAGATGACTGATATTCACTCATCGGGGCAATTCATTTACCCTGGGTGGATGTGTCTTGATGTTTGTCCGACTATGAACACATCGGACGTCTCTACACGGGGCAACATCATGAAGCCCTTGTCAGATAAGCCAATCTTTGGAATATCTCATGCCCAATTGGCTGAGTAACTCTCTTCTCCAGTTTACATGACCTGCATCAAGCTTAGTTCCCCAAACACGGCGTCAATTGCCGAGCCCCGTCGGTCCAAGACCTCCGCGCACCGGAAATCATGACCTATCTCCGCCCTGATAAACGTTGAATTGAATGCCAAGCTGTGTATCAGATCCACTGCGGTCTTTATCTGCCGGTCAAACTAAATGGTCTGTTTGTAGAAAAAGGCGCGCCCTTGCTCTGAAGTCTACGCCCTGGCGCAACATGTTTTATGCTGTGCGGGGAAGCAGATTCACTACCGACCTGACACCCACCTGACGTAGCTGACAAGGGTTGATTGACCAGTTGCGTTTTACTTAAAGAACCTTGATATCTAACGTATATCATTTGGTTGGCTTGGTATCGACTCATTCATTTTAAGACTGTTGAATCGGTCGTCGAGATGGCTATCCTCCCAATTGCGGCAGCTGTAATCGCTGTCGTGCTCTTCATTAAGCACGTCTTCCTCGATCCCCTCATCCTCAGCCCTCTCCGCCACGTCCCTGGCCCCAAATCCTTCGCCGCAACAAAATGGCGCCTTGCCTACGAAGACTGGAAAGGGACGCGAACTCGCACAATTTTCAAGCTCCATCAACAATACGGACCAGTCGTGCGCATCGGTCCTCATGAGGTCTCTTTCAACAGTCTCTCAGCACTGCGAACAATTTACGGACCCGGGAGCCGATATGGCCGGACCACTTTCTATCGCATGTTTGATGTTTACGGCGAACAGAATTTATTCACGTTCCATTCACCGAAGGAGCATGGTGACAGGAAGAAGCTTTTGTCGCATGCTTATTCCAAATCTGTTGTTCTCAAGTCGCCGACTGCGAAAATGGTGGAGAGAAGGGTTCGTCAGTACCTGGATCTGATTGAAGCTGAGCCCGAGAATGTCAGCGAGATTTTCAGCACCCTGCATTATTACTCTCTCGACAATATCACTGCGTTTGTTTACGGAAAGTACGGTCAAACTGCTGCTATTCGAGGCTCAAAGATTCATCGGGAACTCATCGCGGATATTTTGCACCCCTCTCGTCGAAAGCTTTCTTGGTCCATCGTGCATCTGAAGGCATTGACTCAATGGCTGTATCGACAGTCAGGTTTGATGGGACAGCTTGTTAAGCCAGTTCTTCCGATGCAGCAGCCTACTACGTACACCGGCATCCGAGGGTACGCTCTGCGGGCTTTTGAGGCTTTCCGCGCTGATGTAGAGAAGATCACTCATTCAGAGGGTACGTCGAACTTGTGACTTTTCTATGATTATAACTAACAAGGATGGCAGATGAGCATGTTTCGATCGTGGAAAATCTCTGGCAACATCATGAATCTCAGAAACCTGGCGGACTGCGCGATTTGCAGATGGCATCCGAATGCGCTGATCACTTCCTCGCTGGTATCGACACCACTAGCGACAGTCTCATGTTCCTTGTTTGGGCACTCTCACTTCCAGGCAATGAGGAGTATCAGGAGAAACTGCGAGAAGAAGTCATGGCCATCTCAGGTGATGGATTAAACCAGTGGGGTAATCCCAGAGCTGAAGCAAGTGATCGATGCACATATATCAATGCCATCATCAAGGAGACTCTACGACTATATGCTCCTTTACCAAGCACTGAGCCTCGCTCGATCGAGATCGATTCGATTGTTGATGGATATACTATTCCAGGCAATACTGTTGTCGGCATGTCACCTTGGATCATGCATCGCAACGAAGCGGTCTTCAAGGATCCCTTAGTCTTCAACCCTGATCGATGGCTTGTATCTGATGCAGCGGAGTTGAACCGATGGTTCTGGGGCTTTTCAAGCGGCGGCCGAATGTGTATTGGCATGCAGTAAGTTGCTTCTTTTTTCTCAGGTTTGTAAATCTCAACGTCTAACGCGAACCAGTCTTGCTATGGCCGAGATGACGACACTCACAGCCACCATGTATCGACAGTTCAGGACGACAATTGCTCCAGGGTTCGAGGATACCACTCCCGCCATTACAGCTCGCGTTGAGACTTTCTATGATGATCGATTCCCCAAGGTTCAGGTTGGTTTTCTCTTCATTCTCATTATTACGACCTGTGACTGACTAGCTATAGGAATCCAAATGTCTGATCAAGTTTACGAAATTGAATCACTGAGAGGAGTTTGTTTGTTTTTGACACACGTTTCTATTTTCTATAGCAGAAGAGGATATCTGAGGGCCATGGTCCAATAACATCAGTGACCAATAAAACGGTAAACATGACATCATGAATCTTGCTTTCGAGTTTGTGAACGCTGTACTTATAAATCTCTTCAGTGGAGAATCTAATAACAGGCAATTACATGTAAAAGATAAGCAAGTGCCAAATGCTAATCGATAAGATACGAAGCAGCTGAACTGACAACCCTGAATCTCATTTCCACAACCCCACAAAAGTAGAAAATACAGGGGAGACTGTTGGTCCCAGCGACGGCACATTCAATAGTTTGGCAGAACCAAACGATAGTCAACCAGGCTACTCTGTTTTCATGGTAAAGGAAAGGGGAAATTCCCTACCCAGTATGGATCGAAGCTGTCAAAACGAAATGGCGCATTATTTAGTCAATATTTGAGTTTCAAGAATTTGGCTTAATTGCCCATTTTAAAATGCTATTAAGAATCTCTATTTAATCTTTAAATAGTAATAAAGTTTTAATTAAAATATATTTCTATTGTCACCAATGTCTTGACGAATCTTTCCCCTTTTTTTGCAACATCCATACTGTCATTACCGTAATCATGAGATTTACATCTTCAGTCTGTCAGCTTTTGGCGCTGTGCCAAATTGCGTCAGCATCACCATGCAAGCCTTCTTCTTCTACCATCGCTTCAGTGGCGCCAACAAGCACCACCGAGGCCAGCGAGATAGAGCCATCTACAACCTTCCTCTGAGACTACGGCTATTACTGAGACTGAGACATTGTCCGACTCGTCTACCATCGCCACAACGGCCCCAACCTCAAGAGTCGAGGTTGAAACCACGACAACCACCACTGCCGCATCGGGACCTACCAATCTGATTAGCAACCCCGGTTTTGAAGATTCAACCGTCGCGCCTTGGACCGTATACAACAACGTCGGAGCCTTGGGTATAGACAGCGAATCAGGCCTACCCCCATCAGCCCAAGCAGGCTACTTCAGCGCTTCTGACCAGAACCTCGCCAATATGGGCATCAGGCAAGACATCGATTTATCTTTGATCGTCGCCGACAAGGAATACCAATTTTCGATATATACCAAAGCTACTGCCACCGTCTTTTGCATATCTCTAACTATTGCATGTGGCTCAGGAACAGGCTTTGTTAACTCTGCAAATTGGGGCGCGGTACAGGCGAATGGCTGGTCTTTGACAATAGTTACTTGCGCGTGGAATTAGGCTGCTCGAGATGCCGGACCGAGTGTCCAGGTCTTGGGAGTGTGCAATGGTCTGACCTTTCTAGCCGATGATGCTGCTTTGGTCGAAAGCTAGTTTAAACTGTCACTTGGAGGGCTGTGATTTTTCTAATACTATGATTTTTAACCCAAGACTTTCTTTCGAATGTCCCGGGGGGGGGGGGGGGGGGG
>NJCR01000668.1:2798-20612 GCA_002234235.1 Fusarium hostae | reverse complement strand
GGGGGGGGGGGGGGGGGGCCAAAGGCCCTTACTTATACCCAGTCATTGCAAGCGACATGAATTATTTTTCTGTTGATGCACGGAACTATCGATGCGCTATTTGATGGAATACCATTTTTAAGCTTAAAATATCCCCTGGCCTTGGCGGCCAGAACCTTGAATCAGCGGATATTTTGCGGCTGGAGGCCTGAAATTCGCTGAGCTATTTTCCGCAAAGAGTGACTGTATATCCGCCGGTGAAGACGCGAAAGGTGCCATGAACCTGGATAAGCCATCCTCAAGGAACAAGAAAACTTCAGGCCTTTAGACAAGGTATCAAAAATAACTAGTCTAAGGTCTATTAAATCTATACTAAATTTACCCAAGTCTTTTTGTCATTTAGGATAGAGGTCCTGTGTTTTCTTGTCTCCCCTTGGCCATACAGCCGTCAGTCTTTCAACCATAACATCAAACCTGTTGAGAAGACAAAACACGCGTGTTTGCAAAGCACTCCTTGCAGTGACCTTAGTACCATCTATTTAGAGCAGATAAGGACTAAAGTCAAAAGCAGACTCGGCTTTTCCTGCGGCAAGTCCAGCGGCCTTCAAGACCTCCCAGTTCGCATCGTTGATACCAATCTCATAGTCCCAGCCTTGATGAGGATCTGCATTCGGGAGGATCTGCCAGTAGAACCAAGGAATTCCTGCTGCATCGATATTCGCTGCCCACTTCTTAATATTGCCATCTCTTGTGCTCGCAGGAAGTGGGTTTCCTCCATTGCAGTTATTGTTCTCGGCATCGGTGTTGCAGGCACCCCATTCTTGCATGATGAGTTTCTTGCCAGCGTTCTTAGCCTTGGCGACGAATGGCTGAAGTCTAGAAGTTGTAAGGTCGACGACACCGTAGGCGTGGATAGCGAGGACGTCGAGACTATCGCAGGAGAAGTAGGGATTGAGGAGGGAGTTGTCGAGAAAAGCGCCACCACTGGTCGTAACGAGGATCTTCGAGTTGCCTTTCAAGCTGTCTTTGATGCTTTGGCCATGGTGCACTGCCAGGAAGCCAAGGCCTGTGGGTTTCCCTGTACGATCAGAGAATTAGTCAGGTATATCTCGCTGCCTACGGAGCTTGGATCTGCGTACCTGTGGATGCATAGCTTCATTTTGTGCTTCAAAAGCGAAGATGTACTCAGAGCTCTGACTCCAAGTCTTACCCGTCTTGGGGTGTTTGTGCGCAAGAACCTGGGCGATACGATCCTTGAACTGGCTAATAGCTTTGCTATCGGTGTAAAAGTTGCCAGTACCGTACCATTTCCCGTAGAAGTCACTGTTGTTTTCCAGGGCATTATGGCTGTGAATGGAAATGGGAGGCTTGATACCATGGCCATGGGCCTTGATCATAAGGTTGTCGAGTCGGTTCAGGACAGTATCGTCCCAATCATCGGGGTTCGTGCCTTGCAGACTTTTGAAGTCGTTGATAGGCGTTCCCTTGGTCGCTCCGGATTGACCTTCGAAATTGATCAACTACCGGTCTAGTACTCAACCTGGAAGCCAAGGGAGAGGCCTTACCATCAAGCCATACCCGTAAAACCTTGACACCGGCGCTTTGCAGGCCATTCAACAGAATAGCCTGCTGACCATCAGTCAGGCCAGCGGCATGGTAAAGGTTCGAAGCTGAGAAGGACTTCGCAGCGTTTGTAGTTGCCACTGAGAACAAACCGAGCACCAAGCTTGTAAGAGAGAAGAACTTCATGGTAATCGTTAAACAAGCTTCAGTTGTTTAAGACCTATAAGCCACAATGGTTACCCTTATGCGATATTTTTATATAAATCTGTTCATTAGTTGTTTAATTATTAAGCGGCTTCTCTCAACTACCCATCCCAAGTTTGGAAGGTCGTAAGGCGCCGACAGTCCCGAGCAGGCAGCAGCTTTTCCCGAACCCTATTCTGTAGGCTTACTTAACTTGAAACGAAGGTTGTTTCAATGAACATCAAGGGAACTAGGACTTGATAGGTGTGGACTAGCCACTAGTAACTGAGTTTTTGTTCATCCCATGTATAGGAAACAGCCCACTTCGGAGACTATCGTCTTTTCCTTCATCTCCGATCGTCACAGTCTAGGATCGTTTGAACCATGAAGCCGTTCGAATGAAACGTTTCATCCGGGTGTAATTCAAGTGAAACTGGAAGTTCTAATTCCCAGCCACTGTTCTCATCCCTCCCCCTCACTCAATGATCATGTTTCTGGGGAAAGGATAGTGTTTTTATGTAATAGTCTGATCAGTTCTATACTATAAGCCGTTATGCCATCATTGCAACCGCGAGGAATTTGACTTAGTTTCTAAAACTATGCAAGTAAACCAAGATTAAAAAGAATATCGATACAATCAATTGATTGGTGAATCTTGTACGTATCAATGACGGGAAGTTTCTATTTTGGCCCCGTTCCCGCCCCATTGCCCTGCATTCCTTGCTAGGTGACGAAGTTGTGTATAGGTACCAATCTCATTTGATAGAACCAGTGCGTTTAACCACGATGGGACGAATCTAAATATACGTTTATCACTTTGCGATCTTGCAACGTACTTGTGCGTCATGATATGAATCAGCTGGAGGGGCCTTATAGCTTGTGTGCGATCACACCAAGTAAAGGCATAGACGTACGAATTGGCAAACTGGCCAGGGCTTTCGCAAAACTGGAATAAAAAATACTCCTTGGTTCCCTCCATCAGCTCGGGGGATCTGCCACTTGGTCAAACAAACAGCTGATGTTTCATGCCCCTGCATTACTAGAAAAGGCAATCCAAACCCAGGCCCTAGGCATCGGTCACTCCGATTGGCATGCCTCATCAAATCGAGATTCCATAGCCCGAAGTCTTTTCTTTGTTACCGAACTTACTTTTTTCACTCCTCGTTGATCCTGTAGCTAAAGATATAGTAATCAATAGCCAAGCCATATGAGACTTGATGAGCTACTTATGACTTCGGATCAAAGATGCATCAATGCGCAGCTTGCGCCAAGATAATTGCCAGTAATTGGATTCGTGCTTGTATCTCTGGGGCGGGCGTGGAGTCGACGCGTCAATCACTGTCTTCAGGCTTGCAGCCTCCTTGCCCCTCAACCTGGGAACAGACTTAGAGTACAGTGCCGCATTCGCAACGCAAGGATCCTCAAAGGGATTGAAGATCAACAAAAACTTGTCTCGTTACGATTGGTATTAGCCAGCCTCTTCTATAATATGATACTTCGGCGCTCGTTCGACACTCCTAAGGCGGCACGCAAGCGGGGACTATCCAAGCGTTTGACACTATTGACATACACTTATTGGAGGTCCAGTAAACATCGGAGCCTTCAGCTCAAGGAGAATTACAGCCATTTTTGACCTTTGGGATGACCCATTCTATTTATTTACGTCAAGAGAAATCTTTATGTTGCATAACTCGTAGATTGGAGCAATCAGTTGTTTGGTATCGACGTGATCGTCAGCCTTGGGCCTGCCATGAGTGCCCGGAGTGCGGGGAAGTACTACACTGTCTTGCAAGGTTATATCACAGAACGATAGTATGCCTGTAGCATAAGCCTTGCTAATCGTTGTTTATATGTAATTCAGGTATTTATATAGAGCCTTATTAATATCTTCTAAGCTTGTATAAGTTTACGCTTAGTAGATGTTGATCTCAATAATCGTAAGTGAATTTTTCCAAACCTTAGTCTAGTCTTGAAAAGGTATTTCCTAAGTTCTATAGAATTATTTAAAGCGTTCATCAAGTCTGAAAATGGCCTTCAGAAAAGCCACCAGAACCAGGATCGCAGCTGTGAGTACTATCCTCTTACTACAGCTATCACGTAGTTCCAACTCAATGATATTGCAGTCCCGAGTTCTTGGAGAAAGGTTTAAGCATTCTGATTACACTATACTTCATAAAACATACAAGGTATCCCATCCAAGCAAACGCCACGCTTGATAAAGCTTTTACCCCGGATATTACACCTTCAAACCGTACTCATTGCAACAGATGCCCTCCTCAGAAAGCATTCTCCAAAGTTTCAGCACCCACAGCCTGCTCAAGCATGTCTATTGTAGCCTGCCACCCAGGCTCCATGATTCTCGACATTATCGTCAGTCGTTGCGCCGCCTTGTCAAAACCCTCCTTCTCCCTCAGAACCTCCGTTCTCTCAGCATCAAGCTGTCCAAGTCTCTTAGTAACAAGCGCAATCTCATGATCGGTCTGGTAAATTCCAGCTATGCTCTTGTCAAGCTGGCTTTTGACAATGACGTACACTTCCTTGTGCTCGAGAATAGTCTTTTTTCGCTTGTTGATGAAGCTGCGGAGCTCAGCATCCCCGGGGTTCTTCTGATAAACTTCTTCAAGACCTCTGAGCGTTATGTTCTCATTGGCTGTGGATTTCTCAACGTCTTTGAGAGCGTCTTGGGCTTTCTTTTGGTCGTTTGTGTAATCATTCTTTTTATTGAAAAGGCTGGTCTGAACGGCCGAGAGTCTACGATGCTCGTCATTGATTTCGCCCAATAGCTTTTCAAACTTATGCACAAGTGGCTTTAAGACATCTGAAGCAGCTTTCAGGCTTTCTTTGAACTCGTTTCCAGAGGGCTACAAAATGGTCAGATGATGGTAGTATAAATTGGAGGCGAAAGGATTCTTACCAGAAGTACGTCCCAATTGAGTGCTCTAGGCACTTGAGACTGTTGCGGTGGAGCATTGGACGTCCTTTGCCTCTTTGCTCCAGATCGTGAGGCGTTCGTTGGGGTATTATTCACATATGATGTTGTTGGTGATGATTCCGCCGGGCGCTTGTTGCCCCGAGATGAAGCCAGGTGACGAGGCGTTGATTGTTGGCTGCTCGCTGATTGGGCGTAAACCTCTTGAGGAGCCACGAGATTAGACGCTGCTGGCCAGCGGCCTGGTTGCTGTTGAGGGGTCTGAGAGGTAGTACTAGTGCGGGGCGACGCCAATGGCTGCGAGCTGGCTTGTGTGCCGGGAGCTGCGGAACTTTGCGAATTTGAAGCGGATGTCGAAGCCGATGGCTGACTATTAGATCGTTGAGGTTGCGTTGTGCTTTTGGTACCAGGGATCGGGGGAAGAGGTACTGCTGTATGTGATTGTGGGCGAGCTTTGACAAAATTCTGCATTGTGTTGGCAGGAGAAGCAGTTGGTACAGGTTGTTGAGGAGGGCGCATATCGCGTTGTGAAGTTGCAGGGGTGGATGCCGGTACTTGAGAACTTGGTGTTTGTAGTTGCGAACCTGAGGGACTCTTCATGGCGAGAGCCGCAGACGTGTACTCTTCTGAGCGGCTATCTTGGCGAACAGAGCTTCTCGGTGTATCTGACACCAATCGAGATGGCTGTTGAATGCTGCGCCGGGGACGGCTTGATGCTGCTGGTGCAGAGTTGGGTGTTGAACTTCCGTGATCAGGCTCAGATTGGACGTTTGGCTGTACATGCTCTGGACTGTCGTTCATCATGAAACCATCACCGGCTGGATCAACTTCTGTATCGTCACCTGAATCGTCGTCTTCGATCTCGACGATTTCTCTGACTGGTGAGCGGCGTCTTTCTCGAGGCGGCCTCTGTTTCTTTGGGCTCTGTTTCTTTGGCGCAGCCCAGTCGAGGTCATTCTCATTCTCCTGCTCCTCCACCTCCTCCTCTTTCTCTTCACCCTCTTGAACTTGCTCCGGTTCCTTCTCTAGTTCCTCTTCTTGTTCTTCATCCTCCTCCTCCTCCTCCTCCTCCTCCTCCTCCTCTTCACCTTCATCGTCATCCTCTTCGATCTGATCCTCTGGCAAACCCAAAGCTACAATCTCATCAACTGGTTCAGAGTCTGCCTCAGTCGCGTCACTATCACTAATCTCATCGTCGCTCTGGCTGTTCACTGTCGCAGGCTCATTTGGATGTGGATGTTTGGTGTCAATGCCCATCCCACGGAGCCATTTCCGGGCCTTGAGGATGTCAGATTTGCGTAGCTGTGGATACTTTGTGCGTGGATGGTGGTTCGCATGACCTTTCAGTCTGCGTCGCAACTCTTCAATATCAACTTTGTTGGTTACCACGAGCGACACCAGCGCCGAGAGACTTTCGATGAGTCGAATTCCCCACATGTCAGGCACGAAGCCTTTGCATAGCTCATTTGGCCACATTCCGCTGACCTGATGAATGCGCGACGCTGCGTGATACGCTCGATGAGTTGGATACTCTGGTGACGATTGACCCTTCACGCCTGGCGGCGGTCTGGCGCGATGTCGCGCCGACGGCATCTTTGGCGTCATAGAAAATGAGTAAAATTATGAATAAGTTGATGTTGGTTGTGAGTCTGGGCGAGACTGGATGCGCTCGAGATGAGCTGATGTGAATGATTATTGAAAGGGTGGTGATGTGTTTGCGACGCCTGAGGTAAACGGTAAACACGGTCCAACTGCATCACGTGTTTTGGCGTGGTACCCGAATGGCTGAGCAAAGGGGGCGGAAAAATAAATTCCAGCTCCGGCGTAATACAACAGGCAAACTCAGCCAGACGTTGGACGCCATCTTGTTTCATCTCTGAGCCAATGAATAAAGAAAAGAAGAAAAATAGACATCCTAATCAATGAATGTTCCCGAGGCAGAAGATACTAGACTTGAAGACGCCCGGTCCAAAGTGCGGGTGCTTGTGTGATGAATGGTAAAGCCTTGATTGATCAAGCCGCCAAGCATTGGCTGGTAAGACAGGAAAATCTCACCAGGAATGACTGAAACCCTTGAATTATCTGGTCTGGGTAGTTTGGACTACGGCTTGGCTTCTTCATCACCAGAGACATACGACTCGAACGACATTTTCATCCTGATTTTCAGGTCCCACATATCCCACCTAAACCATCGGACCTATCTAGCCATTATAAAAAAGACTATTGAAACAATACCAGCTGGTTCAGTCCCATTCAAGCTCTTTTTACATTATAGGTCTTTTATTTCATTGATTTCATCTTGACTGAGCACCACCTCTTTCCATGCAGAAGCACACAACCATTGTTCTATTACTGGGAAATGCAATGTTTCTCGAATTCTTCTTAGGATCAGCCTTATCAATGGAAGGAAATTTGAAAGTACAAATGATATAAACCTTATCGCACAAACCTTATCTGAGATAAGGAAAGTCATCTTTCAGATTCAGATCTGGCTGGCATAAACCGAGAACTCTACTCACCCCGCTTTCCCAACAGAGTCTACGGTTTTTGATATTATTCCATTGAAATTTTTCAATGGCTGATACGCAGCTGCGCCCTAGCCTACGAATTCAACATGATACGGGGCGGGGAGACGTGATGTATATCATTTACTATGAATAACGACGCAATATATGTGCTTCGTCGAGACTTTTCGATTGGGGCATTTATTTCTGTCAAGATTATGTATATAACTAAAGGCTCAAGTAGAACTTTAGCTTCGCTATCGCAGATGGAGTTAGGCCATGTACGATAACGGGATGAGCTTAGTGCATAAACAGGTAGATGAAATTTCGTGGGCATATTGTGAGAACTTAGTTATGGAGCAGAATGGGTAAGTCTTCAGATTCAAGGGACTTGTATCTTTCAGGATTCAAGGAGTCTCGTGTCACTGAGAATACCTGGGAGTTCATGAAAAATGTAAGATTCAATCTTCTAATTATGTCCTTCTACACTAATTTATTCCTACTCTTACGCTTTAGAAAACATGAAAAATAGATAGATATGACCAAGTGGACTAAAAGTCATTGTGATTATACTTTTGCGCTAGATTGGTCCGAGAGTCGGTTGGTACAACCCTTGATGGCACTCGATAAACGAAAAGTTGAGATTCACCATGGACATGATTGAACCGACTTACGCGTCAGGTTTCAGTGCCTTTCATATGCAAACCTAAACGCGACTGCTGCCATGAACCTACCAGTTGCTCGTCACTAAAATCATTATCAGCTGTGCTGGTTCAGAACTGAACCAATTCCCTCAGCATGCAAACAACACAGCGCGAGCTGGACCTACATGGGCGAGGCTATTGATATTTTCCATAGGATGTAAAGAAGGTGACTATTTGCTGTTTCTGCCAAATGATGTAATATCGTACATTCTATTTTCCAGTTCTCCCACCATAACTCTTAACTGTCTGACTGCCCAATCTTGACATGACTCATGTCAAACTGGTCGTTGACAACGCCTGCCACAGCATCTCTTGACTGAACTGAATTACACCTGATAAGTTAAACCTCTTCTACTGATTGGCCTTCGGGATATTTGCAGAGAATTAAAGCCGCTCGTCCCAGAGTGGACGCTTTCTCTTTCCACGGTGACAACCGGGCCACCCTGTAGGATTGTTTCAGGTGAACCAAAGACTCTGACCCACGTAAAAGAACGATGGTACAACTGAATCTCACCCATTCAATAGAACAATATGCAAGTATCAATACATCAGAACGCAATATGCCAGTCTGACCAGAGTGTCCATGCTATTGGACGCTCTGCTGGTGACGCCGAGCATCAAGTTAAGAGCCACGCCCGGTTAGCTCAATCGGTAGAGCGTGAGACTCTTACGAGTACGCGATCTCAAGGTTGCGGGTTCGACCCCCGCATCGGGCTGTTCCTGTATTTATTCGATTGCGAGCGTTTGCGAGGCTTTCTTTTTTGCATATCTACATGAATAGCCTGGTGCTGTCAAATCATCTGTTTTGCTCTCACTCAGTCATGCGAGTATTAAAGTCAGAGTGAATTACACTGGTCAATGCACTTCGGATGGTTGTCATTTATGCGACCAGGGGATGTTAAGAATGGGAATTCTAATTACTCCACAGCCATATTCAGCGGATGGTCAGAATAGGTAATTATATACGGTGAAGCCCTAGCTACGAACTAGGTTGCTTGCTATAATAAAATGTGTCTAAAGTGCTACTTAGCTCTTGGCCACTGTTTCTTCGACCCAATGACCCTGACGGCCTTCACAGCCGTATGGGAAAATTGACAGTCCGGGGGCGAGACACATTAGTCTTGAATACCCAGCTGGACGTCATCAACCCACGCCACATAACCATTGCTGCACTGTGCCCTAATAACAACCCGAATAGCATTGTTACTGTCCAAAGCAGTCTGCGTCAAGGAAAACTCGCCCGAAAGAGGAGTAAAGTCACTGTCGATCTGAGCACCAGCAACACGAATCCTCTGTCCAAAAGAGTCATTGAGGTCATTGTTATCAATGAACGCCTCGAAAGCAGTGCAGTGAGAACCAGAGCTGACCTTGGCGTAAAGAGAAAGACTGTAGGGCTGGTTTGCAACAAGGGTTGACTTGCGCAGGACTTGAACGGTGTTTGACCAATCACTAGCCTGGGAGCCCATGGTAAGAGAGTATGAGCCTTTGTGAACTGTTGCAGAGTCGATGTTGGCGAAGGCGCCGATGCCGAAGTTGAACCACGGAGCAATGCTGCCGCTCTCGAAGTCACCGTTGGTGAGAATTGTAGGTGCCTCAACAGGTGCGGCTGATGTAGTAGACGAGGCAGCTTCCGTGGTGGAAGTGAAGGCAGAAGTCTCGGTAGTGGAAACAGCCACTGTTGAGGTTGACTCAGCTGCGCTGGATGTCTCGGTCTCACTCTCAGTGATAGTGATGTCTGTGACGAAGCCCGATTCAGTTGAGGTCAAGCCAGTGGTGAAAGTGACGTCGCTAGCAGTAGCAGTCTCGATTTCAGAAGAGAAAGTCGAGGTCGCCTGAATCTCAGTGGTGGAAGAAATTGGCTTGCAGGGGCTAGCCTCAGACCCAATGAGATTGGATAAAGCCGCGAATGCAGCGAAAAGTCTTTGCGATGCCATCTTAGAATGAGTAAATAAGACAGTCGCTGTAATGAACGTGAGATCCAAAAGGAAAAGAATGAGAAAATGAAAGTAAAGATCCAGGAGAGAACGGAAAATGGCTTCTCAGTGCTAAAGTATTTAGTGCTTGCGCTGTCATTATGGGGCATTTTAAATTACATGGGCACTAACGTCCGCTGAAACTCGATAGTTTGCTGATAAATGTTGACAATTGGTAGCGCCAAGCCAATAGACCACTCTGAATATGGTATAGTGATTACTGTGTGCTTCATCTCACGCGTGGTGCCTTATTTATCCGGAGAAAAAGGAAGCCTGGAAATAAACGATATGGACAGTATTTATCGCCGTGAGCGAAGTGTCTCTCCCAGGTCCATTGACCAATGGCCAGAACGTTGATAATCGGTATACATTGGAGAGCTTGCGATTCTGGAGACAGTCGTAACGGAGTAATTGATTGCCAACCTCGACCAATTTCACTCTGATGACCTATGCCTGAGCAGTTCAAATGGCAATTTCAGTTGTATATCGATTGCGTCTATTGTCTATAAGCTTTCAATACCTCTGAATCTTAGGAACTATTAGCTCTCAGTATCATCGAATAGTGAGGTATGCCGAGAATCGATACAACACGAATATCCTTGAAACCTGCAGCCACATACAACGGTCTTCCTGCTTCCGTGGCTACTAGATAACAGTCCTTGCCTTCCTCGGCGGCGCGATCAAGGCCCCATTGCAAAAGCATCTTGCCAATACCGCGTCTTTGGTTACCTGGACTGACACCAATGTAGTCAAGATCTAGGCGGTTAGTTACTGTAGCGGAGGAAGTTGAATGGGAAACACACGCCAAACGCCAGCGATTCCTTGTTCTCCAAAAGTATCGACAGCATCTTGATTCACAGTCTTTTTCATCTCATTGAATGCTTCCCTGTCGAGCGCTGCGCATTGGATCCCCTTACTTGGACCTGGATCACCGCCGGAAGCAGGAGGGGCGTCCCACAGTGAGAAACCCACGACTTGTTCATCGGGCCCCTTCTCATCATCAACAGCCACTACAAGATGGGACTCCGATGATGCTAGGCTCGATGCTTTGCGTGCGAAGCGCCAGTCATACGCTGCTTCGCCATCGGGGGGGTCTTTGGGTTGGAGATGAGGGGGGAATAGGCGACGTGACAGAGCATCTGTGTTTGGGTGGAAAGCCGAAGTTGCGATACGAGCTATGGCAGGAAGATACCCTTCCGAGGCTTCAATTAGGCGGATTGTCATGATTGAGGCGTGATACAAAGATGGAATATTCCTTGATGAGCGTACAGCAAGAACGAGGTGAAGCCAGAAATGGCGGATTAGAGACCCACTAAAGTTGCGCCCTAGATGACATGACATTAGCGCCCTTTTCGCCCCATGACGATTGCTCTACTGCCGCTGAATGGTGTGAATTCGCAAAAGGGTTCTATTAAAGTTTGTGTATATTTTTTCTTGATACAACCTGGCAGAAGTTGCCTCACATAAATGTGTGTGGTTGGTGATGCGTGAGAATTCAAAGGGAAACGTGGGGCAGAGAACCTTGGCAGGAAGAGTTTTATGCATCTTTTTGTTCCGCGGAACCAAGTTATTATAAATTACAAGTTTATACAAGTATCAAGATCTATATATGCTAGCACCACTATACCGTTTGTGTCGGTTTTCTCTTCCATTTCTTTCCGCCTTGGACTGCCGATATGCTCGTCTGAGTTCCATACATTGAGATACTGGTGTGTACTTTCGGTCCACTACCGACACCTCCATGACCCTCAAAGGCAGCCAAGGTTGATCCAGTCAGCCCCTCATTTCCTTGATCCCGAAGGCAAATAGTGCTGTCTCCCTTGTTCAATTGAGGGAACCAGTTCTTTATACCAATTAACAAGGGCTTGAAAGTCGGAAGACAAGCACAAGCTATTCCGGACGCGATTTCTGCCATGGACCACGAAGCTGGTGTGACGTTCCACCATGTCATATCTGGAACGGGCTTAAGCCACTGCATCCGAAGAATAGCAATTGCGACAGTACTGTAGAACACATTAGTGAATGATATGAAGACGCAAATGCAGAACTTACAGTGATCCTAGGCCGAAAATACCAGTGAGATATATCTTCTGAGACCGTGGAAGCTTGAGTTTCCAAACAATGGGTAGAGGCATAACGATAATTGCAAAGTCAGTGATGACGTGCACAACACCACTGACGTGCCACAAAGTAGACTGGGACGGGAAACATCGTCCGTTGACTCGCGGGTCCCAGAAAGCTTGGAGCGGAATGCAGACCAGGAATACTCCGACGCCTTGGAATATTCCCCAGAGCGTGACAAAAGCGAGTGCACCCAAGTAGAGCCACCGCGTAGTGGAGACCGACATGATTCGATAGTAGTGGATCAGAAACGTCAACTTGATGGCGAAGAGAGCGTATGTGTAAAACATGATCGATATCCAAAAGCACTGAAGAATACATGTTAGAGATGTCTTGATATTGGTATGGGTTTGCTCTGCCTACTCGGAAGTATAATATTAGCTGCTGAGGTGATAATGTAGAGGCGTGTCGGCCAAGTCCATAATGCGTCACTGCGATCGTAGTTTAGTTCGTTCCTTCGACACAGACAAGAGTGACATACTGGCAATTATTGACGATCCACATCCTAACCCGCAAGCCTACAGTAAATAACATTAGAACATCTTTGTCTCGAGAGATCTTGGCTCGTCTTACCAAGGCAACCACGGCGGTCACGTCGTCAATTCCAAGCATCTGTCTCTCCCGACGACACCAAAGTCGCAGCCCAACCATGACAGCTGACAGACTCATCAACGAAACAGAAACTGCAATCGCGACTCCAGACCTATCCTCGCTCGCCTTCGCTACCATTTCCTCGTTCGTCATATTCATGGTGTTGTGGATATCGACGCAGGGGCCGCAGGAACCAGGGTTAAGTGCAACGTCACGATGAACCAACGTTGAATCCAGGGCCAGGGGACGGGGTACTCGTCCTGATATTCTCCCGATCGATCGGAAGATCATCGAACCTCCATTCCCACATCTTGCCGCTCTTGCGTCCGTGCTGACCAGTTTAAGGTTGGTGGTACCAGTCACTGGAATGTGGCTATCCCAGCTTCGTCGATGAATTCGGGTTTAACCTACACCCAGATCCGAAAAGCCTATCAGAGTAACCGGTGCCAGCGCCTCATGGCTGATTAGACCGTCCTGGACCAGGCGCCTTGTCCAAAGACAGTTTGTTGTTTTCTCATTAGGGGATTACGGGCGTTGCAATGGGAACATATCCAAGAAGCATTGCTTGAGGGAAGCTTATTTTGATTCCGATTGATAAGTCTATTCAATTAGAAATCCATCGGAATGATGCTTTAATATTTGGTGGCATCGGGCACATTACTGAGCTTTCGTAACAATCGCGACATCGATATCACTTTGTTGTTCAGCGATGTTGACTGATCAGCTAAGCCTTCCTCTTATCGGTAGGCGCTACTCATAAAAGGTTATTAGGCAGTCGATGTTCTGTTTTCTAAGATGTCTCCGAGATCTTGCTAGACCGTATGATGAAACGTCAAGTTCCCTTATGTCTCGCATGCCTCTATATCGTAGATGGACTGCAAGATTTTGATGAGAAAGATCACGAAACATCATTATTCCACTGGACAAGGATGACTGTCTTGCGAACGATCGCTGTCCAAAGAATCAGAACAGTCTGCAGCGGTCAAATTACTTTACAACCAGCTAAGGCGCGCGATGTAAGCGTCAGCTCTCAAGCTGTATCAACACCATTGATAACAGGTGACAACGCGACGTGGTGCTTGGATATTTCAACAATGCTATGAGCCGATAAATACAAGTACAAAATAAAAAGGACTTTCTATCGCTTCTACCACTTTCATCACTTGTATCTTATGACCAGATGACAGACTAACAAATTTAGTGTCAATCTCTAAGGCTCTCCTCCAAGCGAATTGCGCTCCATCTACTACAGTCTTGAAGCGAAGAGAGGGACAGGGCCAAGCCTTGTGGTGACCTTGAAAGTGAATAAATGTGTAATAAATAAGTGAGTCTCGCCCCATCAATTGCGCATCGCAAATTACAATACTTAAGTGCCTTCCTTGGACCTTGAACGCTCGATGGGCAAGACATTCTTCATTCATGTGATCTTGGGTTTGACTGGGCGTTGAACTCCCGAACTAGCTTCCTGTCCGTGAGGATAACTGATCCACTGGTGGACGACGGTCCTTTGCCCAATTCGCCTACTAAACAAAGGCAATGGGTGCCGATGGCATTTACCACGTACCTCAAGCCAAATTATTTCTATCACCTACTCATCTTCGCAGTTGCTTGAACAACCACTATCACATCACACCGCTGGTCTATAATAGCAGTAGCGTATGTTGTCTTACTTTCAGCTGCGCCCGAATCAAAACGTACTCCAAATTCAGAAGCCAAGTCGATAATCCTAACGCATTACAGAGACCTTTACTAAAGAAGTGGAATCGCGACCTACATAGTAACGTCACTACGTTTGTTTTCTATACTGCTTTCTCTGCTGTCGTGCTACATTGAATGAAGTATAAATACTTGGGGTTCTGCACGACCTGAGACATGGTAACGAGCTGAATACGATGTGTGAGATTTACCCCTCACTTATACCACTTACAGCACATTCTGCATTCTACATGAGGAACTATCGTATTTCTCTGCATGGTGGAATGTGATAGTAACGGCAGAGCTGTCGGGCCGTGCCTAGTCTCAATGGCCGTATCCCGTTACATACAAGAAGGGCGAGGCCCTCGGCTTCGACTTTGACCTTCGCCTCTGGGAAGTCATGTCCTGCAAGAAGTTCATAATTTAGAACAGCGAAAGGAAACTCTAACGTTGACTTCAACTTCAACACAATGGCATACTCAAACTCGAACTCGGACGTCTTCGATGTCGTGGTTATCGGTGGAGGCCCAGTCGGTCTGGCGGCGGGATACGAAGTCGCCAAAGCTGGAAGCAAAGTAATGATTCTTGAACAAAACAACTTCTTCAACCAAGCCGGCAGTTCAGGTGATTTGGCCCGCATGTTTCGCACCATGTAAGCTTCTCCCTAAACAAATCCTCTACACATCAACTGACAGAATAGGTACACCGAAGAGTTCATGGCCAAGCTTGCCATTGAGGCTATGAAGCATTGGGATGCTCTTGAAAAAGATGCTGGAGTATCGCTTCGATGGATGGGAGGTCTTTTGAACTTTGGCGATAAGGACATGGGTGGCGATACTCCAGAAGGTACGATACTGTTGTGTTTTCAAGAGGCAATACTAACTGTAATAGGCTCGCTCTTGGGGCCCAAGGCGAACTTGGATAAGTTTGGAATGTCCTATAAGGAGCGTATGTAAACTCGCTCCCATTCTATTTCCTCATTCTGACCAAGAAAGTCACTGCTGCCCAGATCCAGGAACAGTATCCCTTCAAGAACCTCGACCCCAAGTGGATCGGACTCTTCGCTCCAGACAACGGAGTCATCAACGTACAGCTCCTTCTCCGTACTCTATACAGCCTTGCAAAGGACTATGGCGCCCAGGCAAAGCAGCACACCCAAGTCAAGCAGCTTCGTCCTCTAGATAGTGATAAATCCATCTGGGAAGTCCACGCGATGGTTCATGATAAAGAGGTCAAGTATCTGACAAAGAAGGTCATCATTACCAGTGGAGCTTACGTCAATCATGTTTTGAAACCGAGTTTCAGCATTGGTTTGAGGCTGGATATTTGGGAAATGGTTGCAACATACTTTAACACCAACCCAGGACCAAACGGCACTATCTTCCCTAGCAAGTACATCACCATCCTGTGATTGACATTACTAACAGTAGATAAGGCATGTGGTTTCAGTTCGGGCCATCGGTGAATGACAGGTCACAACTTTTCTACGGCTTCCCAGCCTTGCCATGGGGACCACCGAATGTTGTGAGGATTGCAGTGGATGCTGCTACTCGAAAAATCGAAGATCCAAGTCAACGCCAAGCCAATGTGTTTGATCCCAGAGATATCCAGGACACTCAAGATTTCGTGAGGGACCATGTTGTTGGCGTTGACGCTACCGTTCCGGCCTCGACTGTTAGTTGTCTCCAGACCAATGTTTTCGGTAAGATGCCCGCACAGCTGTCTTTAGGGAAACGCTAATAGAAGTAGACAACATGTTTGTGCTGGATTTCCTGCCAGAGAAGTATCTTCGAGGTGGTGCGGAGAAGAGTATTGCTGTTTTCACCGCTGGTTGGGCAATGAAGTTTGTGCCTACTCTTGGTAAAGCGCTTGCTGAGATGGCGTTGACTGGGAAGTCTGACTATAAGTTGGATGAGTTCTCCATCACGCGTACTGCTCCGAAAGGAAAGGAGATTATCATCGAGAATCCTGTGTCCATCAATGCATCTGCTAAGAAAGAGACAACTATTTCTCTTTCACGAAGTGATTGCACACAGTCTGAGGGGTCTTCATGCCGCTCCAGCTGATCCCTTATTTAGATACTCTAGACTCGAATAGTTCTCCAATACAAAGACCCTTTTCAGAATTCTATGGTTATTGATACTCCTCATGCTTCGGTTTACTCTCCCGAAGTCCCTCGTTAAGGTGTCCGTTTGATGTAGCCGAATTAGGAATAGCACAAACTTCAAATGAAAGCGACTGAATTGCCAAAGGCCCGATTGGCCACATACATGAAGGATCCAGTCCGCTTCGGAGGGGTTCATGCGGGGTACTTGTGGTGTTGCAAGTGAGTTCTTTTCGATATCGGACTTGATGACCAAAATTTTTATCCTCTCTCTTAAAAATAATCTTTGGTCTTGAGTGTTCAAATCCTTCTTATATCTCAAAACACTCAAATCTAATCCTCAAAATGGGCAACGACAACGCAGTGGGTGCCTACTACGCACCAAAGGGCGGCCTGCCCCCGCAAACTCAACTCCTCACCGACCGGGCTATGTTCACCGAGTCTTACGCCGTCATCCCCAAGGGCTGCTTCAGCGACATCGTCACCAGCTTTCTTCCCTTCTGGGAGCAAACACGATTATGGGTCATTGCTCGTCCACTTTCAGGCTTCGCTGAGACGTTTTCTCAGTACATCATGGAGGTTCAACCTGGCGGTGGCAGTGATCGTGCTGAGATGGATGACACTGCTGAGGGTGTCTTGTTTGTTGTCGAGGGCGAAATCACCGTTACGCTAGCTGGCGAAGCTCACACTCTTCCATCGGGAGGTTATGCTTTCCTCCCTCCTAAGAGCGGCTGGACACTCCGCAACAACTCTAGCGAAGCAGCTCGCTTTCACTGGGTCCGCAAAGCCTACGAGTCTGTCCCTGGTCTTGATGCACCTGAGGCCTTCTTCGCCAATGAGAGGGATATTGAGCCTAGAGAGATGCCTGATACAAACGGAGCTTGGGCGACAACACGCTTCGTTGACCCTACCGATGTTCGACACGACATGCACGTGAACATCGTGACTTTCCAGCCTGGTGGTATCATTCCCTTCGCTGAGACACACGTCATGGAGCATGGACTTTATGTGCTTGAAGGAAAGGCTGTCTACCGACTGAATCAGGATTGGGTTGAGGTTGAGGCGGGTGACTTTATGTGGTTGCGGGCCTTTTGTCCACAGGCGTGCTATGCTGGCGGACCTGGCAAGTTCAGATACTTGTTGTATAAGGATGTGAACCGACATGCCAAGCTATCTAGGTAGATTAAATAATGATCAAAACAGCTGAAATCTCATTTAACATTGTATGAGACGTTCTAGACGATCGAAGCAGTTAACATTTGGTGGTTTGACCCTTTAAAAGTCAAAGACTCTGGTAGCTCTCAGTCGCGAGATTGCTGCCATGGGTTCTCGCTCAGAGTAGTAACGTGTCCCTGAACTAAATGGGCCGGGAACAGGTTCGCCAGCTTGTGGTTCGCAGCACACCCTCATGGACATGATCCGTCTTGCCAGCACAGCTAACACATGCGACCAAAGGTAGTGGAAAATA
>NJCR01000667.1:0-38456 GCA_002234235.1 Fusarium hostae | reverse complement strand
TTATAGCTATATAGGATTTTTTTTAAAAATCTAGGAAAATTAATATAGCTTACTTTAGGACTTATATATATGCTATTTAAATCCTAGCTATTTTAAGCTTTATTTAAATTTTTAAGAATTATTTAAAAAATAGCTTTTAAGGTAAAAAGTATATTAGCCAACTTGCTTATTAATTATGTTATATTAAATTATTATAAGTTATTTTATTTTCTATATTTTACTTAAATAAGTATATTAATTAAAAGCTTAAAAGTAAAAAATAATAAAAATAAAAAAATATTAATTATAAATAATAAAGATAATAACATTAAATATTATTATTAATAAAAAAAATAATTTAGTGTATTAAATTAAACTTATTAAAATATAAAATTATTTATTTAATTAAAGTTATCTTTTTATAAAACTTTTTTTAATAAAGGCTAATATATCTCTATATTTTAAATATATTTAATAAAGTTTATTTTAAAGTATTTTATTAATATCTTTTAATAATAAATAGCTTTTAATACTTTTATTTATAGTAAAAGCTTTATTATTTAAGTTATTTATATTTAAGAGAGATATAAATCTATTTTTATTTAAGCTTAATAAAAAGATATATTTACTACATTTTAAGCCTTAAATTATCTTAAATGCATTAATAATTAATAATAGAAAGTTAACAGTATTAAGGCCATTTAGTTATTATTGCTAAATATTATAATCTATTAAGCTAAGGTTTAAGTGTGGAATTGGAATAATGGCAGGGTCGGGTATATCTAGTTAAAACCTCGGCTAGTCCTCGGAAGCTGAGGGGTTTATATATATAATTTCCCCTCTTTGAGGAAGAAGACAGAAAATAGAATTATGGCTTTCTAATAATTAAGAGTCTTATTTATAAAAGAATTACTATTAGCTAACTAAGAAGGAACGCCTAAAGGTCGCCGAAAAGGTTCAAAACTATAATGAACTCCACCATCAAGCTAGAATTAAGCAGCGATTGGATCAGCTGGTTTAAAGCCCTGAAGGTCAAATCTAAGAATGAGGACTTATGGATCTATATCGATCCTACGGCGGCTAATAAGCCTACCCTCAAGGAGGTGGCCCCTACACCCCCTGACATCTCGGCGGTCAGCCGGCGAAGCGCTATATCCGTGCGCGCACCTGGTGCAGAGGCGTTATCCTCCTCAACCCAAGAGACCATCGCGCAAGCAATCGAGCCAAATGTCAAAGAACCAAGAGGAACTCTAAGCAACTATAAGATATAAACCCAATAAATACCACTACTTATAGAGAAGGATTACTAAATGATTGCCATAATGAGGGCGACCTATAATACCTACCTGAAGAACTATAAGGACCTTAAGAAGAGGACTGCAACTATTTAGGACTGGGTACTTAATACAGTAGATAATGTGATTGCATGCCATTATTTCTCAGAAGATGATACCCTAGCTGAATGGATTTAGTCCCTCTATAATGAATTTTCCCTTACTTAAATGGAGCATAAGCAGGAGGCTTGCTGAGCATATAGAGAGACCTTAGTGAAGCTGCAGCGCTGGAGATATATAACCTATAAGGGAATAAGTAACTGGCTTAAATAATAGAGAATATCAATTAATAAAGCCAGAGATATAGGCCTTTAAGAGGCTGAAGAGGCAGACTAATGGTTTACTGACCTTATGATAGCCCTAAGGTCAATACCCCTAGAGTCCTGGGTGAATGCCTATAGTATCACCTAAATGAATTGCATTTATGTGAATATACTTACTGTCAGTATAGTGGCGGCAGATATTTAGCTGGCTATAGTAAGCCAGCTAGAAGTATAGAAGACTAAAGTTAGCTATAGAGCATTTATGACCAGGAAGGGAGAGGAATATAAAGAGGATAAGGCATTCAGTATATAAGGGAAATTAAAGAGACTGAAAGGAAAGAAGCGCCCTTATAGAGGCTCTAGTAAAAGAAAGGCTAGAAGATATAAAGTATGCAGAATAATATATCCTCTATTAAAATGCTTTTATGCCTTCTTAGAAAAAGCTTATATAGGATTTAAGCCAGTATAGGTAATTGCTAATTAAGCTTAATAAAGAATAGAAGAAAATAAGGAGGGTATAGTAAATTGAATTAAAAAGCTTAAATTAGAATCTTTAGCCTAACTCCATTCAGTTGGCTTAACCTAGCTAAAGGCAGGCCTAATAATTGCCAATAGATACCCTCTTAGAGATAGTATCCTATTAGACTTAAAGGCAATACTATATATATTTAAAGATATAAATAGAATAAAGCATCTAAGGGCTGCACCTCTAAGAGATTTCTTTTAATTAAATACTACTTAAGTCCTTATTGAAGGATATAGAGAAGCAGTAATTAATCTAACTATTAGCAATAGCTCGCTGAGATCACTATAACTATATAATATAGCTCTATATATATTATTAACTATAAATCTAGTCTTATTCTTAAAGATAAAGAAATAAGGAATC
Source organism: Fusarium hostae (assembly GCA_002234235.1). NCBI lineage: Eukaryota > Fungi > Ascomycota > Sordariomycetes > Hypocreales > Nectriaceae > Fusarium > Fusarium hostae. The sequence goes on along the minus strand of NJCR01000667.1, from coordinate 35,991 downwards.
TGGTGGGATACTAGCCCTAGAAATAACTGCCTCTAGAGGGCAGATAGAAGCAGCCTAGATGAGGTCTTAGAAAAACAGGGCCAATAAGTGCTTAAGTATAGGACACCAAGCTTAGATAGATTATATAGAAAAGCTAGCTTAATTATTAACTAGCTGCCCCTCTTTATAAGATAAAAGAGATATACTATATAGACCTAAAGAAGACTATTAAAAGGTAATACTTTACTTTAGCATTAATGCCTAGGTTATCCTAGTCTTAAGGCTCTCTAATGCCTCACTATAGCTGCCTAAGGAGTGAGAATTAAAATGGAGATATTAATAAGAACATAAAGGATTACTACAGTTAACTGTAATGCATATAGAGTGGTAAAGGCTTGCCAACTGATATGCTATATTCCCTAAGAATCTATTTAAACTGTAAAATCAGGAGAATAAATAGCCTTAAATTTCCACTTAATGGCTTAAGGCTATGCAGAATATACCTCAGTATAGATATTTATAGATAGGGCATCTAGATATATATAGAATTACTATACTATAGATTAATTAACCTCTACTATCTTATTAGCAATTAATAAATTTCTTAAGATAATAGAGATATAGTACTCTATAAGCATAAAGATATTTAAATATAATAATAAAATTATATTAATCTATCTATAAGTATATATTAAAATTCTTAATAAAGAAATATACTATAAGCCTTTAGCCTTAAATATATAAGCCTAAAATAGAGGCATAAAAAGAGTAATAGCTATAATTATATAGAAAAGTAAGGCAATAAGAGTAGATATAAAAATCCTAAAATACTTATAGCTAAAGTCAGTAAAAGCAGCAATATATCTATATAACTATATGCCATTAATTCACTGAAATTATAAATCCCTATATAAGATATTTTACTTAATATTTAATGCTAATCGCTCAGTAAAGTTAAATCTATTTTACTTATAATCCTATAGGTATAAGGCCTTTATATTTATAAAGGATACTTAATTATATTGAAATTAACTATAATGCCAGGCTCCTATAGGCTAAATTAAGTACTTAATAGGATATACATTAAGTAATTCCTATTAAGTTTAAAATCCACTAAATAAGGAGGTCTTTACTATAAGAGATATAATATTTAATAAGCAGCAATACTTTAATAGAAATATAGAGACCCTTTAGGATAACTTACTTAATAATAACCTAGAAGCTATTAAGAAATAAATAAGGGAGCTAATTGCCCTATAGCATTACTAAAATGACTAATAGTTAATATATCTAGTGGATAAAGAGCCTAATAAAATTACTGATAATTATATAGAGATAAGAGATAAAGAATCTAATATATCGGCAAAGGCCGGCAAACCTCTAGATATCTATATATAAGTAAGATTTAAATTACTCCTAATACCACTAGAATCACTGCCATTAAGTTTCTTCTATGCCTTAGCTAAAGGCCTAGCTGTAAAGAGGGGAAGTGAAATAATAAGTAGATCCCTCACTAAGGCATAAGTAAAGAACTAAATACTGTTTAATGCAGTATTCTTAGTAGGAATACTGCAGTATAAAATATATATAGGCACCTAATAGAAGACCTAAAGTCATAAGAGTCAATAGGGCCTGGCCAGCTCTAAGTACTCGCTGGAGGGAAGGAGTTTACCTCAGCCTCTAAACCAATTAAGTGCAGGAAAGTGGGATGCCTATAGGGATAGGATAAGCTCTGCACTTGGTGAGGAAAAGGGGCCCTATATCGGTATATATTGAAAGCTCCTAGAGAGACTCCCTAGCTTATATACTAATATAAAGAGTTATCTATACTAGGATGCAATCCTAAAAGCCAAAGAAGTATATCTAGAGAGTTATAAACTCTTTAAATCCTAGATTAAGGTGCCTAAAGCCTCAGTAAAGGATCACTAAATACTGAGGTGCTATTAAGTATATATCTATAAGTTAAATAAATATAGAAGGTTCCTAAAGATTAAAGCAAGATTAGTAGTCTATAGTAATTAATAAGCAAAGGATAGCTAAGATATCTATACTATAACTCTTATAGGTATATTATTTAAAATATTAATAATAATTATTAATAAATTTAATTATAAAATACTTTAATATAATGCTATTAATATATTTATATAGTTAATACTTAATAAAGAAATATATATAGAAATACTAATAGATTACTAAAAGCTTAATATAATTTTAAAACTTTAAAAAGTATTATATAGACTTTATAGATCTTCTCTTCTATAGTAAAAACACTTTAAGAAGGGATTACTTTAAATAGGCTTTTAGTAAGTACTTAGTAAAGACTGCTACTAAATAGTAGATAATATAATTTTCTTCTTTTATATTAATAATTATATTCTCTACTACCTAAAGGAGCAAGAAGAGAGAGTAAAACAGCTTATAGAAAAGCTATAAGAAATATATTACATTAAGGGAGGGAAGACCCTCTAATAATTCCTAGAAATTAAAGTTATATAAAATAGGCTAACTTATTGCCTATAGCTCTCCTAAGCAGTATATATAGATAAAATGCATAGATTAATTTCAGATATATAACTAACTTATTGCACTATAGTATTAATAGCCTAAGAAGAATTACTGCTATTTATAGAGGCCTTAAGCTTAATAAGCATTAATAGTTATTAATATAAAATTAAGACTATTATATATACTGTAGTGATAACTCAGCTAGATATTGCCTTTACAGTAAGCTGCTTAGCTAGATTTAACTAAAACCTAAGGCCATAATACCATAAAGCCGCCAATAGGGCAATTTAGTACCTTACTTAAATAAAGGATATTGCACTATAATTTAGATTAATAGAAGGAATACCTAAAGACGGTTTATAAGTAGTATTAGATGTAAGCTTTACTGATAACTTACTGAATTAGCGGAGCTCTTAAGCCTATATAATATAATTATTTAGAGGCCTAGTAGTATGGCAAGCCAATAAGTAAGATATAGTTATAATATCTATAATAGAAGCTAAGCTCTTTACTTTATTATAGATAGTTAAAGAAGCAATTTTTATAAGTTAGTTATTATTATCTCTATAAGTAAATCTTTAGTTAGAGATTCCTTAATAAGGGGCTGCCTAGCCTATAAAGGTAATAATTTAATATAATAACCTTTAAATAATATAGCTAATAAAGAAAGAATTAATTAAGCTATATATTAAATTGCAGTATATATAAATCTATAACTATTAACTTAAGTAAAAAATAATAAATAGAATAATAAATATAATATATATATTATTAGCCTAAATAATAGCTAATAAGCTAATTAAAAGCCTTATTTTAGAAAAACATTAAATATTCTTTAAATAATTAAGGCTTACTAAAGTATTAAAGAAAGAGTGTTAATTAATTATAATTTTTAATATAGTTATAAAAAAGAAATAAAAAAGAGAAAGTATAATATAAAAAGGCATTAAGTACTAATTAAAGATATCTTATTTACTTAAAACTAAAACCTAAAATTAATAAGGCAATAAAAAAAATAATAATAACTTTTAATAAGTAAGAATAAAGCCTTAGCAATAAATTGCTTACTTAATGCTAAAAACTATAGAAAACTATAAATACTCTATCTATTTAAGAGTCTAGAGATAGGGAGCTTGGCTATAGACTGATGTAGCCTGGCCGGGATGGCTTATAGAAGTAATATCAGTAAAAGCAATCAGGACATTAGAGGCAGGGTTCTTTGAGTGCTTGGCGAGTAGAGCCTGAAATGATGCCTTATTGGGACTATTAAATGCAGATAGGAGATCCTTATATTTAGCCTTACTCTTGATAGGCTTATCCTTGCAGTTATATAGGCAAAGGATCGCCGATTGCAGGCAGGTAGCAGGAGTGGTGTTATAGGCATAGAGGGGGATAGAAGAGGCAATATGGGCAGTTACTTCCTCAGGAGAAAGTTTAATATTACCCTAGCAGAATATTAATTGAGCTATCGGCAAAGGATTAATGAAGACTTATGGCAAGAAGGCACTAGAGAGTAATAAGATCCCGGAGGGAGGTGATGTCTTAAGCCTATATAGTAGCAGCCAGAGAGCTACTGCCACTAGAGGCAGGGTTATATATATGCTTAGTGACTACTTGCCAAGCCGTGCCGCAAGCCTTAATGGCAGTATAAGCATGCTAAATCTAAGTATTATCTCAGTCTTTATCAGTAAAGCGATCCTAGATACTCTTAATACCTAGATAGTAGGCTTAAATGGCGCTGAAGTATTTATGAGGGATTGGCATAAGGTTAGCAAAAGTAAAAAAATTAAAGAGGGAAAATATATATAGAATCACATTTCTGCTTATTAGAGGCATAGAGAATATAACACTCTGGCGAGGCACTAGCGTAATATTAGAGAGATAAGTCCTAATAGATATTATAGATGCAGTAGAAGCAAGGGATCTCCCTGGGGACTGGTTAATAAGTTGGACTTTAGGGTTATAGATAAACTCTTAGAGAATGTTCATATAGGAAGAAATATAAGACATAGCGGCAATAGACTGAAGAGTAAGTAGCAATAGATTAATAAAGTCAATAGAAATATTAGAAAGAAATATTATAATAGAAAATAAAAACCTGGCAAGAGGACTTACAGAAGAGTAGGAGACATATTGGCAATAATTTGCTAATTTCTAGAAATTTTTAGCGACTAAAATAAATAACTATAGAGTGATAATATACTGATTACTAGGGTAACTAACATATGGATACTATTGGCTAATTACCCTGTGACACCTCACTGTAACTATTATTATTTTTCTAATTGAAAGGTTTATAGTATACAGTAATTATACTCCTTATATACTAAAGAGGGGTATAGAATTAGAATAATGGCAGGGTTAGGTATATCTAGTTAAAACCTCGGCTAGTCCTCGGAAGCTGAGGGGTTTATATGTATAATTTCCCCTCTTTGAGGAAGAAGACAGAAAATAGAATTATGGCTTTCCAACATTAAGAGCTTATGGCATAAAGATAATAAGGTAAAAATAGTAAAAAGATATATTTAATATTAATAAGATTAATAGAAAAATAAGGCTTTTTATATTTAACTTTATATAAAAATCTAAATATATTAATATAACTTAATAAATTAAATATATATTATATTTAATAACTTTACTATAATTACTATAATAGTAATTATAGCTTAATCTTTTACTTTATAGTATAATACTTAGGCGTAATTATTATATTAATAAAAATAGCTTAAGTTCTAACCCTAACCCTACCCTAGCCCTAGTTCCCTAACCAGTCCCAATTATTAAGTGCAAAGTCCCAGTCAGCTATATCAAAGTTCACACCATCGGAAAGCAGCCTGCTTATGAATGGTTCCGTTTCGTCGCTTGAAGGTCGCGGACTAGGGCCGGCATATGTGATGCTGCATCCGGTCATGCCAGTCAAGCTCCCCTGGGGTTCGGTGCCATCAGTCATCCTGGCCTGGCGAGCCCTCTTCTCCATCAAGGCAAGGACCTTCCACTTTGAACCTGATGTATTCTGCACCTGGCGACGAAGCCGAGATTTCTCCAGTTCAAACCCACCTTCGATAGTCGCCCAAGCCCGGTCCACGTTTGGTCCGGTAGGGTGCAGGCTGAGATGCCACAGAACGTATAAAAGCATGTGGTGCTGCGGGTACGTCTCCGTGAACCAGGCAAAGTCCCCCAGAAGATCATCCGTCAGCATTTGGTGGCTAAGTTCTAGAACTTCTATTGCTTTGCTCAGCATCTCTTCTGAGCAATCGGCCTGGCGACTTTCCGTTGTGGTCACGAGCCACTGCTGCCGGCTCACAAAATGCAGTTTACTGGCAACGAGCTGTGATACGAATAGAGTGGCACGCTGGATTGGCACAAACGGGTTGCAAACCTGACGTAAATGCTCCACGTGCGCTATCGCCGTCCTCATTATGGACTCCCTCTCCTCGTCTGTTGCCCTTGACTTGGGGCCGGAGAGCATTTTGAGTAACCTGGATTTAGCTTTGTTGATCTCGCACATGCTTAACGTCAGGGTCATCTCTGTCCATCCAGATTCGCCGAAAGGCATGGATTCCATGTTTAGGTCCAAAGCCGCATCGTTGATGTTGAAGGGAAGGGACGTATTAGAGCCATTATGTGAATCACGATAGAGGAATCCATGATCCTCACCCACACGGTCATCAAGGGACTGAAGGAACCAGAAGAGGCGCCTTCGCATCTCACAGTCAAAGAGTGAGAAATTGAAATCCTTGCCGTCACGGTGAAGACCGATAGTATGAGCAGCTCGTAGAACGGAACCAGAGAGGATCCAGGCTGAACGGCCATCATCGATGGCACGGTGAGTCTTCTATTCACACGATACACGATCAGAAGTGGAACGGCGACGACAGAGCAAATGGAGTTGGGAGCAGATTCTTACAAGGAAGATTCCCAGGGCCTGTAATGCATTCACAGTTGGAACCTCAAAGACGTTTCCCTTTTCCAGCGCTGTCTCGAAACCTTCTCTAAAGTTGCTGAGTGCAGTTGTTTTGTCATAACCAAGAAGGTGTTGAACATCGTCTGCCGACAAGGCTGTAGTGGCAGCAAAGAAGATTGCAAAGAGAAGACAATGAAAATCTGCAGCAGCCTCGAAATTTTGATGAAGGGCGGTATATACCGCGATTTGTGTCGTAGGGATGTGAAGCACCTTGAGTAGAGGGTCAACAGAGGTGACGAATACTTTCCATAAATGCATAGCCTTGTATGGAGGTGGATAGAAATGTTCTGGTGCAAGTCTCGAGGTGCCGCGAGGGGGAAGTAATGTTCTGGGGCTAAAAGGCAAAGACGTAGGCATGTCTCCAGTCGCATCCGAATCAAGGCTTCTTGGTGTTGCGAGGGCAGATCGTATGGCGGGGTCCTAGAAGCGCTCAGGTTAGTCAAAAAGTAAATACTGAGTGATGATGCAAAAGATTGCGATTAACGAGGCTGGTGTGTGGCATTTACCTTTCTGACAACTCGAGACAGCAGTACCTCATTGATATAGTGGCTCGATAACCCGCCCTTCACGACCAATTCTTCGACGGGTAAGAGATCAGTTGAAGGAACCTCAGCGTGGTTCTCTTCCTCCTCAGTGTGAGCCGGTGGCGCTGAAGTCGAGGCTCGACGAGTAGAGGTCGTGCCTGGAGCTTGTGAAGGAACCACATTCACGGTGCCAGAGTTGGCCGCAATTAGGCTGCTCTCCAGCGAAGTGAGGCGGGTTGTAATGTCCTTGATTGTCGACTTTGCTTTCCTTGGCGCTTGTCTGTATGCTGATGGATAAGTACAAACGGCACCAAGGCGGCTGCAGGTGCCACATGGGCGAGCCTTGTCGCAGCGAACCTTTCGGCGATGGCATCTAAGGCAAGAGCGTAATGTTCTGTGATCTTGAGGACGAGGGGCCGAGGTCTGCTGGGCCCCGTCGGCGACATCGGCATCCATGATTTACATAAAGCGTTGGTTGCGTTATCAAGAATGTGGGAGAATGGAACCACTGACGGGGGCTTGGGGTATCAAATTCTGATTGTTTCGGCATCGGACATTATTTTGTCGCCGTTGCCGAGATTCTGATCTTAGACCCACCGACTAGAGTGGGTTAATTAATCCTAAGTTTTAATAATAAATATCATCAATAGCGTTGGTTACCCCATAACAGGCCACTAGCCTTCTCCGCCTGCCAAAAAGCCATTAGAGCGTCTCCTTGAGACCCCCTCGCTCGTCTTTGCAAGTGAGAACCATGCTGGTATGCATACCTTCATCTACATGTATACACCCAGTTGTGAGATTGATGTTGAGGAAGGTGGGGCAGCAATTTGACCGTTATGGAGTAGAATTCGAAGAGAAACATAGAGATTTGGAGCTATTGCGACTCCAAAATGAGGAACTACAACCTAGAAAGAGGCTAAAAGTCATCATAAACGGAAATGCGGAGTTCGTAAAAGTGCCAGCAATTAAAAAAGGCTCATGAGGCTAGCCTACGTAAACGACTAGACGCAGCTCTATTGACAACCAAGTCCCGTCATCCTTAGCAAGCAACAGATTCAAGCCTTTGATTAAAGAACGTACGGAACAGGCAACTGCCCTCCATTAAATTCAGCAATGGAAATTTTACTGCGACATACCAATATATGGACAAGGCAGGAGTCTAATCAAGGCTGTTGATATAAACATTATGATAAATACACAAGTGGTAAGAGATCCCTACACCATTGATCTGAGCCACTTCAAGTACCCGATATTCTTCAATTATGTAGGATTTATTGATATAGAGAACCTAAAATCTCCCGTAGAGGTTCAATTCTATGGAGTCAGAATAATAACTAAAATGTAAAGATCTAGTCTAAAAGAGAAAATAAATAAAAAGAAAGTAAAACAAAAAAAGGAATTTAAAAAGGGGACTGCAGCTTGGAAGCCCATTTCCCCGTGAGGTTGCGAATCTCGCTCTATGTTGTTCCATGTCGTAACCTTAGAACACGGCCAATAACTTCCAACCGGTGCGGGCAATTCGAGTACAAAATATGAAAGCAGTGCCCACTAGACAGAGTACGCCAGCAAAGACCTTAAGACCCACCCAGCTCCCTGTTTTGTCAATGATGGCCCCGGCGATTGGGTTGGTAACCAGACCAGGGGCTGCTCCGATAAAGAAGACGGTGCCGGTGCGGAAGCCGATCTCTTTGAGCGGTGAAATCTGCACAACTAGAGCAGCAATAAGCGAGACGTATGCCCCCGAAGTGAAGCCAAAAAGGGCACCAAAGACAATTGTAGCCTCATTACCGTGCCCAGGTATCCAGAACGCCAAAATAAGAATGCCAGTGGTTGCGCAGGCAATGACAAAGGTGTTGTATTTGCCAATCCTGTCGGATAAATAGCCTGAAAAAAGACGGCCGAAGAGACTGTTTGTCCAAGTCAGCATATCTGACACACACCATATCACCCTGGCAGCTGTGCTGTACTGACCTGCCTGCGTTCAGGATCGAGACCAGATATTGCGCTAAACTGGGATTCATGCCATGAGCGTATGCCTCCACAGACAAATAGTCGATAGGAACGTAGATGCCGAAAGTCAAGAAAAACATTCCAGCCATCAGAAAGCGGAACTCGGGTTCTTGGAACGGCTTAGCCATCTCGCTTCTTGTAATCGGATGTGGGTGCGGTGGCAGGCGGCAGCGAATGGTGAGGACTGCGATAGTGAGCAACAGTAAGATCATGAAGGCGCAGGTACGCATTGCCCAGCCATACCCAACGGATTGAATCAGGCGGTTTAGCATAATTGGGAATATGATGCCACCAAGAGACGATCCAGTTGAAACAATGCCGAACGCGAGCCCTCTTTTGCGATTGAACCATCCATTGATACAGTTATAGCCTAGATTCCAAAAAAGAGCATGCATCGTTAGTTAAATCAAGGAATCCTTCTTCAACGAAAGACAAATATTTAATTAAATGCACATACCTGGTTGAAAGATGGCTGCTACGCCAATGGCGCTACACACTCCTTGCGACAGCATAATCTGATAGTACTTGTGGGAGATAGAGGCCATCATAAGGCCAAACACATGCAAAAACAAGCCACCTGAGAGTAAATAACGCGGGCCATATTTATCAAAGATTTTGCCGACGATTGGGCCCTTGTGAGGATGTTAGTAGAGTCCAATGCCGACAGAACAGTTAACACACCATGGCCATCATGAAGAAGATTTGTAAGGAGGGAATCCAAGCAATGGTACTTGAGGAGTATTGCTTGAGCGGGCCGGCTTCGTAGTATTGCTGGAAGACTCCAACACCTTTTTTTGAGAATCTGAGATTAGCACGAGTTTCTTTTGGAAAGTTGTACGATCCTTACTGTTGAGCCACCCGAAAGCGCAGATCGAAGTACACCAGGTGCCGAGGACACAGAGCCAAGCGTCTCTGCCACCGTCTGGAGCGTCTTTCGCCGGCCAGTTGACTACTGGATCAGACTTCTCGGCATCGCTATTTGTATCTCCTGGAGTCTCATTGACAGTATCCGGAGGGCCGAGATCCCTCTGCCCTTCGCTCGAGTTAGAATCCAGTTCGATATGATTATACTGCGCCATAGCTAAGCTTGGTTGTGGTTGGTATGGTGTTTAAAGAAATGAGTGACCGATGAGGTAGATTTGTAGTGTTGAGTAAACACATCAAATGGACAAAAGCGAGTATTTATAAAATTAAGGCCAAGGCTGCACCGAGCTCTTGTAACAGATGTCAGAGCGGTCGAAGGCGGAAATATTGGGCTTCAGCGCGGCGCGGCATCAATATCATGACCGCCTCCGCCACTAGTCACCAACGGCGGAGACGATACCCCCTCGGGGCACGTCACCACCAGGAATATCCTTTTAAACTAAACTCTTTTTAGAAAGTGAAATTACCTAAGAGTTGATTTTGCCATTGGTTACTCTGAATAGTGCAACGTCTTCGGTTTTACGCGGTGGCGGATTATGCAGTTTGTTTTCGGAAACATCGGCCTCGCCAACTCCGTCCTGAGATAATTTATCCTCTGCTGGTATTTTCAGTTGTACTCACTGGATGGCATATGCTGGTACTGTTTTGCATGCATGCATCTAGACTTTAGAGGTGTAGTTCACTATAGAGATTATCCAGTTTGGAACCGACTTCATCCTTCACTGTCGCTTGGACAGTCCCGGCTGTAGACACAGCATTTTCTTCGATTCTCGAAACGTCAATCGTGCAGTAGAGCGCGTCTGTGGGGCTTGGAGGCGCGGCTAAGGTTGCAGTCCCGTTGAAAAAGGGGCTTCCTGCTTTTCCACGGTCTCGGCCCTCATTGGATCCGCCATGACGGTTGGCTAACCAACCTCCATAAACACTTCTTGGTCGCGATGCCCACAATAACGTGCTTATACTCAATGCGTTTCCTTTTTCTTAATTTGTCTTTCACAAGAGTTCCCGATCGTGCTCAGTCCTTGTTGCTCACCAAATTCACTTTAATCCTTTAAGCACGCTCCGATTGTTATACAGTTTAGTCGGGGCATGGGTGACCTGGTGCACTTCCACTTAGGGCTTTGCCATAGTGGGAGAAATGTCCAGCCAGCCAGATCCCGCATCTTTGTGGGTGGGATGGCGGGGAGGTGGAACCAATAGGACCACGAGTCCGTGCTGTCACGGGGTCCGTTTGGACTCTTTAACTCCTTTGCGCCCCGTCTTTTTATTGAACGCCCTGTCGAGCCTCTTGTCTCCTTATAGATCCTTTGCATGATGAGGAAAGACGGTCTGTCCTTGGCGACACGACCAAAATTTAGGCGGGCATCTGGCCCAAAGAGTCGTATGGGTTGCATTACGTGGTATGTCAGAAATCCCTCAACACACGAGTCCGTAACTTGTTATTAACGCGGGAGATTCTGTCATGATGCAGCAAGTAAGTTGAGACTCCTGAGCATCAGCTTCATTGCTCCAGACAGGTTCTTACTACAACAGGATTCGACATCTTAAATGCGACGAGGAGAAGCCTAGCTGCTCCCGCTGCCGCAAGGACCACATCCGGTGTGATGGTTATGCTCCGCCAAAGTCGACGGCGAAGAACAAACAAGCCAACGCCCAGAAGCCAGAGTCGTTGTCACTTGTTGCTATCAGCCATCTTGTGACGGATACTCCCCTTGAGAAAAGCTATTTTCACCATTTCCATCACTGGACCTGCAAGCAACTTTCCCTTGCGCCGGGATCTTCCAACTTTTGGATTCGATACGTTCTTCCGTTATCTCACACCAGCGAGCCCGTCAAGCATGCTATTACCGCCGTCGCTGCTGTTCATCAAATTTTCATGGCAGGCCATGATCCTCGCTCACCTCAACACATGAGAGTCCTCATAACACAGTATACCAAGGCCGTTTCTCAAATCATCCCACACATGTCGGTTGATTCGGCTTATAGTATTCAATGCGCCTTGGTTTGCTGCCTTCTCTTTATTGCCTTTGAAGGTATGCTGGGTCGATGCGCCGAATCTGTTCGACACCTTCGAGCTGGTAACCGTCTCCTCACACTACCAGCGCTCGCCGGTCCTCAAATGGATCACATTCTCACCAGAAGGCTCAACGAGGTATTCTCAATTTTGAGTCACGAAGCATCAAACTTTATGGATGAGCCCATCATACCCGATACGCAACAGAGGTGGGCTGCGGCTCAGATCAGAGCTAGCAGCGACACTTCTTCAGTGCCGTTCTATGATTTAGAAGAGGCCGCCTACGAGTTGGGCGAGTTGAATCTCCTATTTACGACAATGACGAAACAAGATTTCCGTCGGGTTTCAAAGCTTGCGGGTGGACAAGATCAATACAGCAGTGAGCAAACCAGTGCTTCATTTGAAGAGCTGCAAAGGAGATTCAGGCAATGGATTACTCGCATTGGACTGACCACGGCAGCCCTGGGTCACCTAAAGCCTCCTCACCCGGCGGCTAATCAACTCCTGAGCCTTATTTTGGCGCAAAAGTTCTGGTGCATGAACGCGTACTTTGCACCTGAGATATCCGAGGACCCGATTGCTGATTTTCTCGATGCGGCGGAGTCATTGGCGTAATCACTCACTAATCCAGATCATTTCACCTTCTCTTTAGAAGGAAATCTTGTTTCCAGCCTCTCCTTTGTCATCCGGGTGTGTTTAGATATGGAGACACGAAACCGTGCGCTCAGCTTGTTACGGTCTCTCAACCGGCGTGAAGGCATTTGGGACAGTAGAGAGATTGTACAAATGCACGAAATGACGTTGTCACTCGACAATAACGAGTCATCTGAATATCTACCCTAAGAATTGGCAACTCCACTTAAGATCAAAACATAAAAGTTAGAGTATGTATGAATTCTAGTTCTATTGAGTTCCTACCCAGTTGGGAATATGAGTAATTATAGACTGTTTATTATAAGTCTCTCATCTCTGTAAAATGTCTTTAGCGGTGCGACTTTATACACTATGTCAGCCATACTGGCGCAAGGTCTCTTAATAAACTTACCTATTAAATAATCTCGTTTAAGGTTAAAAGTAAGGGGGAAAAAACTTTTATAAATGCCATAAGTAACTTACTTATAAGTGGCTTTATATATATATAAAAGATCCTGCATATTATTATAAGTTCTTAACTGAAGTATGTAAAAACTATAATAGGCTGAATTATTTATATACGATTCAATTAATATAGTTGCTTTGAAAAGTCCACGGCAAAGATCAGCACCTTCGCAGCAGCTTATCAGTCCTTACTAGAGCCTGTCATACCAACTAAAAGTATATTGGTGTGGAATGCACAATCCAGGAGTAATGAGGACAGTGAAGCTGTCAAAAGGGGCATAATTCTGCTGAGATCGGGCCAACTTGGTGTTATGGAGCCAAGGTCTGCCCACTAAGCAGTGATTCTAAGCTGGGTTATGTTGCCACCTAAATAGATGACTTTCACAAATCATGAATGGCCAAACACTACCAGATAATAAAATATGACTAATATCTAATCAACTTGCTCCCTACCTTCAACCTTTCTATTAAGTCTGCATGCAGGACATCAGATTTCATGTCTATCGCATAGTTTGTAATGGGAGCTGATATCCTGCCACATCCGTTTGGTACTGCTGTCTCGCCTTTACCTCAGCATTAAGATCAGCCACTATACTGAATGAATCCTGTAGGCGAAACTACTCATATGAGGGTGACTTTGGTAGCAGTAATGTCTCATTGTTTCTTTTCTTGCCTCCTTACCTTTGTCCGTAGCGAAAGGGCTGTCGACAGAATAAAACGGACGCTTCACCATCTCCTTGACCTGCTCTATATGCCCCGATAACACGAAAGAAAGCGGCTATGGAATCTTGTGGCCTTAGTTGAGCGCTTTGAGATGCCTCTGTTTGACGAGATGTTAGACTGGGCCCCTCTTCGAGGGAACTTGGTGTGATTTTGACTGTATTTCTTCATGCCACATGTAATTTCATCAGTGGCCACGGCAGCTACAAATAAGGTTGCAGATTGAGTTATTACAGAAGCTTATTATTATGTTTAAATTGGGAGACTTATTTTAATTAGGGCTCTGTATATATTGCCTTCTAAAAGCTTAATATCGACGTGTTTGAGTTAATGTTGAGTCCTAAACCTTATTTTGCTACATCAGGAAGTCAAAGTGAGCTCCAAGAACGGACGCATGCATGACATAATGTATGAAAATGACGCATGAGACAAAAAGTATATATTTTACCTTTAGTCATATATAACACAGTTGCGTGGAGGGTTTGGACGAGAAGAATATAAGTACGGCTCATCCCCGCCTTCAGAGATCCCCAACTGGTTCATTTCCTCCACATGAATCATGCCGACCCCACCAATTTCGAGCCGAGAACAACCACGCCAACGGAGTATTTGACCTTGCTGGCTCGTTGGTCCCGGCCCTCGAGAAGATGATGCTGAGCCTCTTCTCCCCGCAGTCGACCGAGAGAGCGATGAGGGCAGCCTTGAAATCTCAACGGGGATCAGCTCCGCGGTCGAAGTCCCCGGGCAAGTTAGGAAAAGGACTAGACATGCTGTATCGCAAATGCCGGGCAAAACAAGGACACCCATACTTGACTCAACAACAGCCTACCTATATCAGGATGAAAACGATGTACAACCTCCCGATGATCCCGTTCGTACCACTTACTGCATACATTGTCTGAATGCAAGAGACACTACGGGATATCACGAACGAGTTGCAAGTCTGATGAGTCGTTTGTGGTGCTCAGGCTGCCAAGCCGAGCACCCTGCTGTACAATTCTCTCTTGCGTCCCGAAAGACAAATGCATCCTCTAGACTATGCATTTCTCACCAGGGCCACATTACCGTCTGCCCCCATTTGAAGATCTCCGTGAAACACCTCAAGGCCTGGCGAAATGTGCGCAACTCTAGATTGATAGATTGTACTGACGAAACCTGTCCATGTCCCGATGCCTCCATCTGGTATGGGGTTAGTAACACATTCTCTTCCCTCAATGACAGCGTCCTCATGAGTTGGCGAATACCACTTGATGACTCGGGTTCTGATAGTTCTCTGATGGATCGCTGTATATCCAAGACAAAGGAGGTATACAGATCTTATCCGCCCCGTTTCTGTCCTGCATTCAATGTAACCCCAGGTCATCTGCTTCAATCTAAATTCTTCGGGGCCTCTTCAGCGCCATGGGTAATGCCATTATCGCGAGATTGTACTTGCTCTTGCGGATTTAGAGTCATCAACGGAGTTAAATTTGTGGACGAGACTGTCGAGTTTTCACGTCACATGTATCTGCCAGATGATATCGATAAGTCTGTGCCGCAGGACTGGGTTCGCATGCTAGATCCAGAGAGTTACGGCCACTTTCGGGATCCAGAAACCAAGCATATCACCTGGTGTTGTGATCCAACTTGTGCAACTACGGGCGAGCTTATCAGATTCTATACAATGATTACCATGGCCGAGAGTTACTGGAGCGAACCTGATGAGCCAGAGGCAAGATCAAAGCTCTTGGATGCCCTTGTGGATGGTAGCATTAGATCCATTATGTCTGTATAAAGATATTCGCATTCCATTCTTCTAGGCGCACTCTAACTGTCCTGCTAATCTATACATGCCATCTGGTACAATAAACTCAATACCTCTTCTGTAAGTTGGGGTTCCATGGCTTCTCAGCAGGCTTTGACGACATGGTGCGGCGTAGCTGGTGACCATCTGGCTTGGTCTCAACACCAGAGGCTTTGACGGCCTTCTTGGCGGTACCACATTCGCAGGACTTGATGGTAGAGATAGCGTCTTTGGGGCCCGACACTTCTTCCTTCAGCTCGTGGTGCATGGTGGCTGCATCCTTGGAGGTCTCTGCGAGATTTTCGGTGGCCTTTTCGAGATTGTCGTTTGCAGCCTTGAGCGTTTTGACGTCCTCGGTGAGCTCCTTGACCTTGGTCTGGCTGGTAGGGCTGCACTTGCATTGGGACTTCTCCAACTCGAGCACTCGTTCTTGGATGCGAGTGAGTCTGGTGGTCAAGCTCGAAATGTCAGAACCCATGACAGACACAGACATGAACTTACTCGGATGTTTGCGTCAGAGACATGTTCGTGTCCTTGGAGGGTTGCGCGAGCGTCTTCTTCATGTCATCGAGAGCAGAGTTCAAACGTTTCTCCAATTCCGCAAGCTGTTCCGGCGAAACTGTTGGCGAAGCGACAGGCGCTTTATCTTGGTCATTCTTTTGGCATTTTTCAGCCTCTGCGATACGCCAGTCTTTGCATTTCGAATAGATTGCCCAGCTCAGGGTGCAAAGGGAGACAAGCAGTGCTGCAAAGGCGGCAGAAGCCTGGATGGTGGTGGGGATGATGGTGATTGGCTGAGGCATTGCGCAAGATGTGGGCGATTGATGGTGATGGTGATGGTTACGATGGGTTTGAACGCACGAGAGACAAAGTCCGACAACTGATAATGCTTGTGCAAGGTCAAGATTGATATTGAATCGAGGCTGAGTATGTCATTGAGAACTGCGTTGAAGTTGAGGAAGGCGCGCGGCACAGGAGTTCATGCCATCTGGGAATGGAAGGAACTGCATACCAACTGAAGACGTCCTTGATATGGAGGCTTTATGTTTGAGTACTATTTTACAGATTATATAAATAACTATTTGGATAGTTTATGCAACAGATCTAATTGTACTCTGGTCTTTTTTTTTTTTTTTCTCTCTAATTTCTAATGATGGTTTTCCTTTTTCTAATAATCTTGGCTGTGTAAAATGATCTCGGTCAAGAGTGTATCAATCTCAACTGCTCAGAAGAGATGAACAATAATGCTACTGATGTAGAGGTCGTCCATGATATTGCGGGTTCTGATGACCTCACTCATGCCACGGTCCTCTTGGAAAGGTCTCCCGGTTAACTGACGACATTTGCAATTGCTATTGCGATACGATCCACATATTCAGCTTCCACGAGAGATATCTACCTCGCAGAAGGGCGCGATTCAGTTCACTGGGTATTTGAAAGATGTTTGTTACACTTCAAACAACTCATAATGAGGTTGCGCGATATACAAAAGTCACCGCTGAGGGTGACCACGTGACTATGCCAAGATAATCGCCCTTCGGCGGGTATCTGCAACAACTGCCTGTAGCACCTGTGTCGCCGCGATAACTGACTTACATCCCATGGAGGATAAACTCGACCCCGGATGCACGACCCTTTGCTGACCTATTATTATGAGGCGAGAGACTGTAAGCCTCCAACGACGTCGAGGCCAGCTTCTTTCATCGAGCCGTAAGTCGTACTTAAAATGTGACTTTGAAGGGCCCCTCTAGAGAGAAAGTGCCACCGTCATCTTCGTCGGCGGTGCCGATGTCATATTCTAAGTAAGTGTCGTTTAATTGCGGCAGTATGCCTGCCAAGTAAATTCGGCCGTAGTCAGAGTGAGAGTTGGGCTGATAGAAAGCATTTGTAGGCATGTACTGTCCTTTGATGATGTCCTGGTGCTCCCAGACAAACATATTCAAGTTTTCGGAATGCCCGTCGTAAGGTCTTGAATTTCAGTTTGCAGAGGCAGCCTAACGAGCTGGTATGTATACGAGCACCAGCATCGTACGACCCACCCAAGAGGCGAGCCAGAGGACTCTTAGGGATGCCACCAAGCAGGGCGGCTCACGTGAGAGGTTTGAAGCCACTAAAGAGAGATCGTACAAGTAGTCCTGAGCCCGGTGCAGTGCCCTGGTGTGAACCTTCAGAACCATGAAGGCAGTTGCCTAGTACAGAACCACAAACATGAGTGCCGTGTCCGCCAAGGTTGTCATTTGCCCCGAACCCCACGAGTACAATCCCTTGATTCGACCGGCAAATGCGTGGTAGGTGTCTGTCCCATTGCCCTTGTCAAATCCTATGTCTGCGACGCACACAATCTGGCCTTTGCCTCGATAAACCATGTTATTGACGGGCATTACACTTTAAAACTTGGGGAATTTGACGAGCAACCTTGTTGAGTAGAGGTTCTTCATTTGGGGTGTGAAGTACATGGACCTCGTCCAGCGCCACTACCTGGCCAAGCTTGTCAAGCTTAACCTTAGCCTAGACAAAGCTCTTTTCCACAATAATTGAGGATGAGCCCACGTCTAATCCTTCAGCAATCTCCCTTCGTAGCTCGTCCGTGGCTTCAGGCACATCATGATGGAGTAAAATGCCAATATTAACCGTCGTGGCCTGCACATCGGTATTGACGGAGCTCGGGAGGACGTAGCCGTGTGAGTAGACTCCGATATTACCGACGAAGTCTGGTGTGTCAATTTGGGCCAGGGAATTCTTGTGGTACTCGCAAAGATAAACTTCCTTCTCTTCGTCTCCAACAAGCTAGTTGTTAGTGACGCCAAGTTCTGCTAGCTGCGCCTTTTCCAGCTTGTTGAGCGGATTAGTATTATTGTTCGAACCAGAAAAATAACCATTCATCCAATAATCTGTCAGTGAGAGGCTGATGGGCCTTTTGTCAGAACAATTAATTATATAAAATTTGTAGCTTACTTTTATTACTCTAAACTGCATGGCAATCTCTGTCTCTATCTTCCCTTCCTACTAACTTCTACTTATGTTCCTCGAGGCTTGACATACGCGAGCACGCCTGGCTTCTCTACCATCGAAGTAAACCTATCGCATGCATCAGGCGCTGCAGAACCTGGTGCAAGCTCAAAATCAAAGTTGCGAAGCAGATATGCCAGAACGATGTGGATTTCTGCATAGGCAAGAGGCTGACCGATGCAGCTGCGGCGACCTTTGGAAAAGGAGGTCATGTTCTGTTCCATCGCCACGCCTTCGCCCTTGAGCCAGCGGTGAGGGTCGAATTCACTGGCGTTGGGACCCCAGAGCTCTTGGTCCCGGTTCATTGTGTAAGCCGACATGCCCACGATGGTGCCTTCAGGGACTTTCTTGCCATCGACGAAAAGTGCGGCGTAGCCGGGCACGATACGGGGGAGCCTTCCAGGTACCGCGCTGGCTATGCGCACGCACTCTTTGACGGTGGCGTTGAGAATTGGGATCTTCTCGAGGGTTTGCAGGTTAGGGATGGTCTTCGTGTCGGGTATGGTTCTAGAAAGAGCTTCCACCAGCTCGTGCCTTATAGCTTCGTGTTTAATAATATGCCAAAGGGCGACTGTCAAGGTATAAGCAGTTGTATCCGATCCTGCAGCAAGGATATCAGTCGCTTCAGCCACCGCCTCTTCCTCAGAACAGCTATCCAATGCAGCATAAACCACCGGTCTTCCCACATCAGGCTTGTTTCTATAAGAATATAGGGCTGCCGTATTTGCCTCTTGTAGTTGAACAATTGACCGCCCTTCTTTGCTTGCTCGTTTCGCAATCCAGGCTGGAGCTGATGTAACAATTGCTCTTATAAGGGGTCGATAGCACATGTGCCAGATGTTTTCTGCAAAGGCATCGAAAGGTTCGAGATAGCTTCCAAAGAAGTCGTCATCTGCCGTTTCAACTTGGTTCAAGCACGTTCCGGATGCGTAATCTGAGATGATATCTACAGTAAGGCACCGGAAGGCGTTGTAGAGGTTGACTTTGAAGCCAAGCGGGAGCTTTTGGAATCTCGCGACGAGGCTCGCAACTTTCTCCAGTATTAGATTTTGTACATTAAGCACGCCACCACGCGAGAAGTAGGGGTTGAGCAGTTTTCGCCGCTCCCCGTGAAGACCATGATCGGTTTCTACAAAAACGCTGTGAGGGGTACCGAAAGCGGCGTAGAAGTCACCATTTTTCGGCCAGGGGTCTTTCTGGCTGTATATCTTCTTGTACAAAGACACGTCGGTAATATGCAACTCGTTTGGCGCAATTCTGATAGCATGGGATTCTGCGATTACAGTTAAGAAAAGGCTTGTAGTGTTGGGTATTGGAGGACATACTGTATTGATGGTGAAGCTTTTCAAGTAGTGGTTCGATCCGGCCACTTAGCGAATTCTTGTAGATCCAACTCTTTGACAGAGCTGCCTCTCGCGGGCCTGGGAAGTGGGCCAATGGATGAAAGTAAAGGTTGTATACATGAGTATAGATTTTCAAGAGCATACTGAAAGTGAGCACAACAACAATGACCATCAAATGTGGTGTCCATGGCTGCAACACAGTAGGAAGAGTCACTTCTAGTCTCCGTAATGTTGAAGTCCAGGCTTCATGTCCTGTAATTTGTCCTACAAGGGCGTTCATGGTTCGTCGATTACTGAGAATGGTTGCAGTAGTAGAACTAATTTTGGCTGATACTCAATATTACCCTTTACTTTTTGCTAAGGCACTCTGAGATATAAATAACAATGTCTGTCAAAGCCCAAGGCGGGGTGAGCCCGTGACTCTCTGGTGCAGGGTCAGAAAACATGAGGGCGTGATGCAGATCAAAAAGTGGACGGGCAACGGCCTCCACAACAGCTGCAACTCATGATTATTTTTCAGCCATTCTGATTTGCTATAATACCCGAACAGCCAAAAGTGCCGCTGCCGCCGAGGAAGACAGGTCAAGATCTGCAAATGTTGCGCCTGATACATGACTTCCTCGGAACTGGCCATCTGGCGGGGCCGCTCCGACGGGATAGGAGGCTAAAATTCATCCGGGCAGATTGAGGAGGATGAATTAGTCCCTTGCCATTTTTCATCACCTTCGTCTATTTAGTAATTTCTTTGGCTCCGAAGGAACCTTTGTACGTGGATGGGAGTATGACTGCCGTCAGCCATTTACATCGTCTTCGACCGCTGAAATCCCGGTTCGGCCTGCGAATGGACACCCATCTTTCAGAGCCATTGGGATAGTAAACAAGAAACCACGTTAGGATCAAAGGCATAGGTAATAATGTAACTCGAATTTACGTCACCCTCAGCTTCACCGCCCAAGTGTGACGTGTATCAGGAAGTTCTGAGCCATCTTAGTTAGATGGGTGATTTCGCGAGCCGCTACGGTACGGGGAGTTCACAGCATTCGTCGTTGCATTCGCCATCCGTTGAGTATCTGTAATTTCCTGTCCAGATCCTCAAAACTATAACTACCCTGAGCGCTGCTATGCTTGCAAAGCTGGGGCGCCAAGGATGATTGAGACTCGCAACATTCATCGCACGAGTGACTGCACTGAACGACTAAGTTGTTTGACCGGAGTTAATGCAAGCAAGCGCTAGGTGAGTGAACTCATAGATGCCAGGTTGAAAATAACTACTAGCCCTACATCCATCTGGGTGGTTCGAAAAATGTGAAACTTACAACATATCTTCCCCAGTTCAACTCGCGGCGATAGCAGGCCAAGCAAATCATTTTAATCGCCTTGATTGGATATAATTACCATTGGATGAGAGTTAATCCTTAAACTCCGGTGCGTCGTCGACAACAGGCTCGGTGCGCACTAATCCGTGGAGTTTTGATACCCAGTTCGAGATGATCATCAACGGGGCCACAATAAATAGGCAACCAAGCCTGACGTAAAGCTTGTCACTATCAAACGGCTGTGAAGTAGTCTAGTTAGCCAACATTCAAGATTCCACTTCACTGGGGCTGCATACCACCACAGTCATGCCACCGCTCTTCTTGACCCATCCGAATGCTCTGGGGATCATCTCTGTCTCGTACGATCGGAATAGGTCTGCGACTGTCTCCGTTGTTAGTGTTTTGCCAGATTCCGAGACCTGCGAGAGCTCGATCAAAAAGGGGAGTAGAGTCGCTGTATCTCGCAAAGCCTGGTTACCACCCATGCCTCTATTCTCGTCATTAGTAGAATTTATGGTTGTAGGACGGAGCTCCTACCGTGAGGGAAGCATGGGGTGGATAGCATCCCCCATAAGCCAAACACGCGGATGTCCAAGGGTCTCATCATGCGAGTTCTTGACTCTTTCTCTCCAATTATTGGATGGCTCTGTTCCTACTCTGGGCGTGAATACATAGAAGTTTGAGCCCTTGATAAGATCTAGAATCTCATGACTAGTGAATCGTCAAAATCTGGAATTTGAACGTGGGAATCGAATCTGCTTACTATTCAGGCGCCCAATTCTTTATACTACTCTGACAGAAAGCCCATTGCTCCTCGGCAGACTTGGTAGTGAGGCCTTCAGGAATAGTGCTTGTAGGTACGAAAAGCCCAAACATACAGGACGACACGGTGTCATCAAATTTGACTACGGCCTTGGTTTGATCTTCCTCAACAGATTCGCGGTCTGGGAGATATGCTATAGATAAATCAATTTTGTGTTTCTTTTCGCTTTCGGTTCCGGGTGGCTTGCCACAGAAATACAAAGATTTATTGTCTGAGAATGTTATTACAGGCGTACGGTGCAGCTCAGGCGTCATTGTCAGATATTTAGATGTTGGCAGGTCAGCTTTGAGTACAAAGCTGGTGTGAGTTTTAACTGCCTTGATGTTATTCAGCCCAAGCTGCTTATTGATCTATCAAGGCGATTAATCATTATCTGTCAAATGCTGCTGAGCTCGGGTTCTAACTTACCTTGGAATGACTCCCATCAGCTCCGATCAGTACATCAGCGGTGTCCGAAGAACCGTCTTTGAACCAGACACGAACCAATTCTCTACCCATGTTGTCGGTAATGATTTCATATCTGTCAAACTCCTTGTTATAATGAATCCTGCCTGCATCATAAACAGGATCGGCAAGCGCATCACGAAGAGTAACCCGATTGATGGGAGCTGACTTGCTGTACGTTGGAAATTTGGTAAAGTCTAAAAGAGGCTTGAAATCACTGCCATAGACGACTGGGGCGGAAGAAATTCTGCCACCTGATTTGCCAAATTTGGAGATAATTTTGTCGATGTGTTCCTTGTCCAGACACGCACGGAAACCTGCTAGGGCATTTTCTCCCATTCTAATCTGGTATCCTTCGCGTTTGACATTTCTGTCTAGTCGTTCATAGACTGCAACGTTGACATCATGGCGAATGAGTCCGTTTGCGAGAAGACTTCCGCTGAGTCCGGCACCAACGATGATGACTTTGAAAGGAGACATGGCTCATTAAGATGATGGACAAACAAAAACAATGGATGAGTTTACTCTTTTGGAGTAGCACTACTTCCCCACTATGACTTGGAGCCTGTATATAATAATAGCTTGCTGTCTGCGTGCGGTGGGGTACCGCCGACAACGATCAGAGAGGGGGAAGGGGTCAGTACTTTTATTGTATTTACTCCGCCTGATCCTGGAAGCGACTGAGATCCCATCGTGAGAGAGCCCTTTGTACACAAGTATATAGAAACAAAATGGTAGCGACAATCGAGTGGTTCGGTATTAAAGACAAGCACAGACTGTGGATAAACAATGACTGACCATGATCAGGAGCCACGACATATCGGCTACAGACCAATGGCCTCACGATATTCCTCGATACCTGGCTAGACAAGCCGGCAAGGATGCCGCGGTATCTAGATCTCGCCGATGTTAAAGAGGCGGATTACATATTCATCTCCCACGCGCACTTTGATCAGTACGTCGAATAACCATTGAGAGGACGTCGCAGTTTGTGCTGATATATTCGAGTCTACCCGGCGCCGATGTCATTGCCAAAAGAACAGGTGCCATAATCGTTGCGAATGGAGAAGCAATCAACATCATGCGTGAGGCGGGTGTTCCTGAGAAGCAGCTTCTCCCAGTCGGCGGTGGCGAGAGAATACCCCTCTTCACCAAAGAACTGCAGAATAAGGCTGCTCAGGGCCTAGTAGAGCTTGAACAACGACCTCCTGGAGCCCCAAAATCACCCCATCCTTCGCTCGCGGTTGCAGCTGCACACGTATGGCCTTCTCTTCATGCGTTTCTGCCCGAAGACCACCCAGAGATAATGGACACAGGCATTAGGTATACCGGAGCCTCGACTGACTTCTTCTGCACCCTGAATATCACGATAGGAATGAAGTATGGCCTTCTTCGTTTGAGGGATATTATTCCCGAGGACAAGATAGACCAAGATACGCAGGCATTTATCGACTACGTCGATGACAGGGATAAGAACCGATTCTCCCATTACGACGGCGGTCAACTCATGTTCAACATCTTGACAGAAGGGCAGGTTCTTCTCTGGTCTGCACATCTGGGGGGTTACGAAGGGGTGCTGAGAGACCTGACGCCGCGGCCAGACGTAGCCATCATTGCCGCCGCAGGCAGGGCGAATCTGAATGGGCGGCCATTTGACGGCTCTGCTGCCGAGTTTCTAGTTAACAAGGCGAAATGGATCGGAGAGCCCAAGAAGATCATATGGTGCTTGCATGACAAAAGGTGAGTCAGCCTCTGTGGCTATTTGTTTTGTAACAAGATGACTAATTTGGATAGCCTTGTAAAACCTTTCAGGGTCGACACAACCGCCGCGACAGCGGCTATTGAAAGAGAGACGCAGTCAGTGGTACAAGATTTGGTCCCTGGGCAGAAGTATAAGTTGTTCAATTGAGAAAATCCATAAGCATGAACCCAGGCTATTTTTGTCGTGCTACAGCGGAGCAAGATTAAAGATAGTTCAATACGGCATATTTTCATAAAATTCGGTAGCACCAGTAGGGTCAATATAGCTCAATCTAGATTGTCTAATTAGCTAATCGATAAATAGAGGTCTAACATAGTGTAAAATAGCGTTATTAGTTAAATAAGCGAAGTAGCTGAGCTTAGCGTGGACCTACAGGTGCTACTGGATTTAGTGAAAATATGCAGTAGTAATATTCTTTTTTCAAGATGATTTTACTCGGCATCACGGTCAATTTATTCCATTCAAATCCGACATCTTTAGGTTGACCCTAGAATACCCTTGTTCTACCTACTAAGAAAACCGGCTTAAATTGAATTTATCGCAAACATGGGTTTCATGTGTTCATGAGCACCTTTACGTAAGTGCTCCTTGTAGTACATACTGATCACTTGATTGCGGGGAAGCCCCGTGGAGCCCACGCGTTTTACTTCCAAAACAGGCCGGATTTTCAACTGCCGCTTCGCCATCGGCGTGATTAATTTTCCGACATATGGCGCCTCGTTATAAAACCCCTCAGCGTTCGGCGCAACGGCCCCTCCCCCTCCCCCTCCACCCTACATTTCTCGTCCTCAACTTGCTCATGAACATGGAGACGGCCGGCGCCACCGCATTTCCTTGTCAGCACTGCACCAAGAGCTTCTCTCGCCAGGAACATCTCCAGCGCCATATGCAGCGCCATACGGGTCTCCGGCCCTTTGCGTGTTCCGAGTGCGGCAAGGCATTCCCCAGGAGGTAAGGTCTGACTATGGTGTCTCTTCCAGACCCTACTTGGCATGGTTGGTCAATGGCTGAGTCGATATATCGTTACTAGGGACACTTTGCGCAGGCACATAACCATGCATGGGCAGCGCGCCGTTGAAGACTATGAAGAGTTGATGTCAAGATCGAGGGGTAAGCCGGCAGCTTGCTCCAGCTGTGCTAAAGCCAAGCAGGCCTGTGATGGTCAGCATCCTTGCAGCCGCTGCCGGAAGAAGCAGGCGGTATGCGTTTATGGCACGCGAGAGCAAAGGCCCTACCGGCGGGAACAGCCGATTTCTAGTCCCACTGTGGCTTCATCTTCCACAAGTCAAGATGTGATTGCTGTGGAAAATGTTTCTGTATCTGTGTCTATGCCCCAGAGTCACCTTCAGATATCACAAGACGTGGGGGAGTTAACAACGTACTCCATACCGGAAAGCCAACATGCGTCTTTCAGACCTACCTTGCCACAAGATATCCCCAATGCCTCTGATGAAGCTCATCAACCAGTGGTGGACCCTCTTGATACCTCGGCCACTGCAGAAGTACTTCCAGGCATGGACCTAGATTGTCTCCTTTTTGCTAATGTTCCTGAACCTTCATTTCCCACTTTTGATTTTACCTCGTTCATTCTTCGGCAGTCAGATGCCACCCCAGTCACTCAACAAGAAGAGTCTGCAATAACTTTTCACAGACTGGGCGACTTCGAAGCGACACCGGAACGAGGAAATCAAACCCAAGAAACAGAGCAACCGCCATCTCCATATATGCTCAACTGCTCTCCACCACAGGAGCCGGACAGGTTCCCCGAGATTCAGCCAGAGCAAATGCAGTCATTTTGTAGACACATCTATACTCACATACCCCAGATGGAGTCCTTGCAACATGCCCACCTGAAAGCGTCCGAATTCTTTTATTCCATTCATAGCTCGCATAAACCGTCTGAAGGACTCAGGCCTACATTCCTGCCCTTTCCGGTCTTCAATGCCTTTGTCCAATTGTACTTTGAGCATTTCCACCCGATCTGGCCTTTCATCCACCCGTCGACGCTTGCAAAGCCAGACACGTCGTGGATCCTGTTTGTAGGCATGGCAACCGTTGGCTCACGATATACCACCGTAGAGCCCATTAACCGGTGTAGATCAGCACTGATTAACCTACACGGCGATACTGTCCAAAAAAACGTAAGATAGCGCCTAATCGTTTTCTCTGCTTACTGAAACTTAACCGCCAAATTAGTTTCCTAAAGTAGCAATGGAAGGAGACCTTAGTTTCTGCCAAAGCGTTCTGTTGCGGCATATATCATTGGCATATGAAGGATCTCTTCCTCGACTAGTGGAGATCTCTTATGAACGGAGTCTCTTGACGACACTATGCAATAACCGAATTGCTACAGGGACACGGCCACGGGGTCATAATCCACCAGAAACTCTTGATCACACCCGGTGGGAGAATTGGGTTGCAGCACAGAGCGACTGCTGGTTCATTTACAGTGTTTGGTGCAGGTAACCCCAAAAGATAAGACCACCAAGAAGAGGCACTAACTTGTCCTTGCAGTGTTTGAATGTCTAACCAAGATTTTCTTTGATATTCGCCCTCACATGAATACTGAAGATCTTGATGTCCCTCTGCCAGATCAGGGAAGGCTGTGGAATGCAACAGATCTATTAGAATGGGCAACAGTCTTTAAAGAACAGGCCCGAGGTATATGGCCCATTTCGAAAGCCTTTCATTCTTCTTTGCAGAGCTTAGAAGTCACTGATATGTACAAGATCAGGTGTCAGCCGGCATTTCATTAAAAGTCGCCCTCTATGATTCCGACGCCATGAAGAAGATTGCAGCAGGAACCGACGGGCTGCTCCGGACTTTTCTCATGACAACGCTATTCGTCGAGGAGAACGTCGAACTACAACTAGCAAAGTCACGACTGACTGTGAGGATGTCCAATCCGTCCATATTGGCACGGACCCGGAACCCGACGACCTGGCAGTTCTCTGAACGAGACATCCCTTTACGTCTCCAGAATCGCATCAAGGACATGGATACTGAGTTCAACCTTCTCCAGCCAAATTTAATAGCCTTTCCCCCTGCCGACGGCCTCTCCATCATGGACACTTGCATCTATCACAAGATCCAAATCATACGCCACGTTCACCTCCAAGGACTATACGCCTTGGCGGGGTGGAAAGCGAGCAAAGCTTATGTAGACGTTGCCGAGCGGGACTTCAGGCTATGGCTCACCGGCCCTAAGCCAACGATCCGGAAATGCGTGTGGCATGCTGCTGTGCTATTCAGCACTCTTCACTCTCGGCGAGACATGGTGCTCTGGGAGCCACTGAGCTTTCTCACTGGGGCCATGTTTATGTGGGCATATTTGAAGTATGCCGATGACACAGTTGTACAGTGGTCGTCTGCCGATTGCGTCACTGTGAACCAGAAGGCATTGCGCCTCGACCGGCTGACAAGTGAGGATGAAAGGATCGCCTGGATCGAGCATGGCTTCAGTGGCGATGTTCACGTAACAGGAATCGGTAACTTGATTCCAGGGGAATGTCCAAATCGGGTTTTGGACGAGCTGTCTAAATGTCTGCTTGCTCAAACTGGGACAGCAAATCTTTCAAGTGGAATTGCAAAAGCCCTTATGCGGATATGCCATGGCTTGCCAGCATCTGATTAATCCCTAGCAGGGCAAGAAAGGCTGTTTGTTGATTACTTGGCCCCTCATCTCGCCTCCATCTTTACTTTTATGCCACTTAGGATGAAGGTTTTAGGCTTGCGTGCCCTCCCAGCCCATCTCTGGAGTTCGGGATTGTATCTCCATCAAAGAAGCGCAATAAAGAGGACCAAAAACCTCAATCAACGCCAGTCCAAACCACAGTCTCTATCGCGGCCTCAAAATCTCTTCTCCGTCTGCAACAGCTCATGTCATTGTTGACTTGGCTGAGCGTATTCCTTCAAGGCCAAGATTTAAACCTTACTCAAAGCTAGTCACGTTAACTTACCGTATCATTGAAAAAGTATCTTCTAGAAAACTCTAGTTATTAGTATTGTGGGGTTTCAATTGCCAATGAAGGCTCAACTGCACACTAAACGTTGCTAGAGTTTATCATCAGAGATTTACCAGATTATTTATCACGGTTGAAACGGGTAGGTTCAATAAAGCTGGCGCCAGCACGGCTGACGTCAACCATTTCACATGGCCAGGCTCTAAAGCCAAGCTTAGAAGTGTTTAGATGAATCTATCTCCCATCTTGACGCCATGGCCATCTGCCTGACCCATGCGCAGCCGAAATGTCTATTCTTACTCTCTTTCAGTCAGTCATGTATAGCCAGCCAATATTCAAGACTTTATAACCAGGCTTTCACACAGCTCAGCCACAGACAATGGAACGGCTTACTACGGCATGACCCAGTGATTCCTCAAGGGTTCGCGTGCAGTCGACAAATCCCTCAGGGCGCAAACAAGCCTCGCCAACTGGAATCATTAGGGCACCCAAGAGGACAAGGAATGCAAGGGCCTTCTTTATTCCTTCATCACAGAATCTGCTGGCCCCCATGGCTAGGAGCAGTGGGAGGCCAATAGAGCAGATCCTATACCCTTGCATATCTCACAGTTCGCCCATAGGCAACATCATTGAGATGTAGCCCTGGGAAAAAGAGGTTTGATCCATGGCAGGGGGCCAAGAAGGAACGATAGCAGGAAGGGGGGTCAACCAAAGAACGCCCTACAGGTTTCTTCTCATGGCAGACATACTGCAGAGACACAGTGACGCATTGCTAATAGGTGCCGAACTCTTTTGATCAGACGCTCAAAAGCGACCAATCAAGTATTCGTCTGCATTTACTGCGAGTAGCGTGTGGGGAAGTAACAACGGCATCTGAAAGCGTTGGAAGGGCTAATGGTGTCGAGTTTTGTGGCGCTGCTAACCGAACTTAACCGAACTTGTTGAGGACCGTTGGTTACATTGAGTTTCGCGCATGCGTAACCAAACCAAAACGTAATTTCGGAACTCGGCTACCCACGCGACAGTCGTTTCGACCCCATCTAATGCCATCTTAGTCACTGCGAGGACATCTTAAACAAAGTTTCCCTTAGACACGCACAAAACATAAGACCACGTACAAATGTTGTCCACGAGATTGAGCGAGGACAGGGAGACATCAAAGATGCCAAGATGGTAATATGAGGGCGTGTTGAGAGGCGATGTGTGCAAGGTTCATTTAACTAGACATAATTGTGCTATTCTTACTCTTCGAAGCGGGATTTAATCTAGTTGACGCCTGTCTGGCTAGTCTGGCAAGGTGAAGTCAAATAGCCCTGGGTGTATTAGTAAGAGAACTGGGTAATAATTTATACTTCTAGCTATAATTCCGGCAGTCAGTCTGAAATGCATACATAACTGGCTTGAAAACCGGTCTGTTAATAATACATCAAGTTATTTATGCTTTTCGGCACCGACGGTCCGGCTTACGTCATTCGGCAGTTATAAAGTTTCTACCTATCCCAGTAGTTTAAAACTTTATTCTATAACTGCATAATATTTACTACTATAAATACAGTTTTAATTTCCTATAGATTAAACCTTTTCTCCTTTTTCTTAATCCAGAGACAGTACATATAGTAGAGCACTTCCTACTGCATTTATTCTCTGCCTATACGCTCTTTGTCCGTATTGTATTCAGTCCGGCATCGTCAACATGAAGCTCCTCACTCTCGTTTCTGCATTTGCGACTGCGAGTCTTGTATCCGCAGACCAAAGGGTTCAACTTCGAGCCCCCGATGGGTCCTCGAATCCTCTGAATGCCCGGGACAGTACATGCCCTAATCCGATGGTAAGAATTGCCCAAGTGGTACTACAAGTCCTGCAGACTTAGTGTTCTAATAACCCCCAGTGTACAACACCCGCTTCTCAAGGGCCAAATGACCCCCCTGCCTGTGGCGACTCATACGCAGCGTGCAAGTTCGACCAGTTCCCTTGCACCGACTATATGACGCCCAAGTGGACTGACACTCACCATTGCTACTGCATTGTATGTACTACCTTCTTCAATACGGAGATATATCTAACGGCTTTATAGTTGGCCAACAAACAGGCAATGGATGCATATTGCCAGGAACGGGGATTCAAGAGTGGTAGTAACCCATGGAAATACTACTATGCGGTTGAGTGCCACGGGGCTGCGAATGATCGGGTTTGTAACAAGGATTGTCAAGACCAAGGCCGTGGCAAGGGCAGAATCGACAGAGCTAACCCGAAGGGGCCGTGTGCGTGCCACAAGCGTAATCCACCATATGATACATGCGGGCCTTGAGGGGCGGGTTGTATTACAGCTTGATCTCGTTCTTGTTTTGGGACCGACAGGGAGGATTGCGACTATAAATTCGCTTCTTTACTCAATTTACAAGATCTTGCTTCCTGAATTTATCACAGTATAGCTTGCAAGGTGACGGGAGTTCGACCTCAATGCCCACAATGCTGAACCAGGCGCATAACCCGGTTTGGCAATGTTTATGTAGCTACAAGAAATCATATGCATAGTTTGGAGATCTTCAAGGACGAAGCCAAGCCATCGGCTTCAAAACCGTCTTCAAGTCCGGCGACGACAACGACCTGGTCTACAAGAATAGTAAAGTCTAGTCTTTGCAGCAGATATAAGTGTCCCTGCCCTACTGGTATATGTACGACGTCAGGTACAATCGTTCATGAGTACTTGTTCGCATTATGGTTTCCCTTTCAAGACTCATCGTATAGCCGATAATTTCGTTATCGCAGGAAGGTCCCCATATTGTACACCATCCTTTGTATCCCACAATATCCTTCAGTGCAAAATTGCCCACTCGGCGACTGTAGCGCCTGTACCATTCTCAGCTTTGATATCAACAACATCCAGAGCCTGGTTCCCTGCGATCAACAGCGTGGCGTATCGAGATAAGGGGACAGGGTCTGCAAGAGTGACATTGGTAGTGTTACCTGTAGGCATAACGACTGCATCCAGATTATCAGTCTTTGCGTTGTATGCACCCGAGAGTTTGACTTTCTTTATTGACATAACAACGTCATATCCGGGGTCTCGACTAGACGTGCCGTAGGCCTTTGTCGGATCATGAATGGTTTCATTGTGGAAGAGGACAGTGACGTTGACAGGGGGGGCATCGGCCCAGTCAAAGTAGAAACCCTTGACCGTAGATCCAATGTCTTCTTCAGCAAGTGAAACAGTGAGGTAGCTGGTGTCAGCGGCCTTTGAGGGCTGCCACTTCGTGGAAGTAGCTCCGTCAACAGCTGCAAGAGGGAACTGGCCCGGCTCGTAGGAGTTGGAAGCTTGTACCGGTCGGCACTGAGCCAGATTTCCATGGACTGTGTTCACACTTCCTATCTGTCTGTTCTTGATAACGACAGGGTTGTCGAATGTCAGATGATGAAGGGCTGAGTCCCCCTGTTTTCCAGCATAAACCGTAATACTTTTATTGGCGTACTGAGAATCCGCAACATCGAGAGGCTTAGTCGTTGGATGTCGAGAGATAGTGGTATGCGTGTAGTTCGACCAAGCCGAGATAGGCCAACCACGCCAATAAAACGTTCGATACTTCAAATACGGAATCTGAGGCGGCAGGTTCGGGCTCACGTGAAGACCTTGATCAGGGATGAGTCGCAGTCCAAGGTAACCAAAGATAGCCACTTGGTTTGCACCTCCGTGGCCAGTGAGGAATGGATATGCAGGATGCGTGCCACCATTGACGGTTGCGTTGTCAACCAACTGTTCAGAAAGCTGGTAGAAGGGAGGTCGTGTATAGGGCTTGTAGGAGTACTGTGCGTAGGTGTACGCAGAGCAACCAGAGGGTGAGAGCTCGTCGGCTACAATGGAGTAGATTGCCCAGGTCATGGCTGGCCCATCAGGAGACTGCTTGTTCGCGTACTGTTTGTGGCATTCAAGTCAGTATTCTTATTCTAATTTCATGATGCCAGTCAGCTTACATAGTCAAGATCGTCGAGTCCGTTCTGGTCAGTGTAGTTATCGTTGTAGCCCAGAGGGAAGCTCATGAGAACAACGTCTGCCTGCTTCACGATGGCGCTACCGTTCATAGTCGTAAACTCCAAGGTTATGCCATTCTCTCTGATGAACAGCACATCAGAGGCTATCTCGTCCTGGGTTTTGTTTTCTTCCATGCCAAACTGTTGGCGGATCTTGTTGGCTTGGATCAATGTTTCCGAAGCAAGTGCCATAGTGAAGCCGCCAGCGTCAATATGGTTGGCATACTCGTCCTAGATTTACATGTCAGCATCTAAGAAGGAAGTAAAGCGGTGGACATAACTCACAGGGTCAGTCATATTAGTGATAGTCCACGATGATCCATTGGGTTTGAGTAAATCGGCAAAAAGGTTCGCCACCGAGTCATAAATAGGTAACAACGTCTCCTTGAAGAAGTCGGTATCACCACTTGTGACCCATTGGTTCACTAAAGATATCCCAATGTCCCCATTCAAATGATACTCATAGTCCCAACAAGGACCAGTAGCAGTGCAATTGCCGAACCGTCCACTCGTCCACGGATACACAGCGGTTGATTCAGAGAACTTGGTCTTGTTTTGGGAACCAGCAAAGGAAGTGGCGATGTTTTTCTTGGCTTGGTCATACTTGGCCACGCGATAGTTTGTTATACGCTGGGCAGATTCTGGGTGTGATGTTGTGAGACCAGGTTGCATGAAGAGGTCGGCATCCCAGAAGATCAAGCCGGCATATGAGTCGGATGTAAGTCCGCCGACTGAAATACTGTCAATGTTGACGGGGGCTCCTGATACCTCCCTGATTGCATTCTTGCCCACTGTGTTTTGTAGCAAGTAGTACGTGTTTGTGACAGCAATGATGGCGGAGTCAATGATGTACTCATCATCAGGGAGCGTATTGTTCTCGGGGAAAGCATAGCTATCAACAGAATCACTCGGCATAACACTTTTCCATTCCTTGAGATGTGACCAAAGAGACTTTTCATACCCTTCTTCAAGCGCTCTGCGAGAAGCCTCTTTTGCAGTCGTTTCGGGATCATCGAAGGCGTCAGAAGAAGCGGCTCCCACGTATTTCGTGATATGAACAGGGGTCCCAGCTGAAAACTTGACAGGGATGGCTTGTGCAATAGAAGATTCGTTGGTGTGCACATAAGGCTTTCCATGCACTAATCTGCGGCTGGACAGATCCAGCGACTTGGATCCGTTGACTTGTGCGTAGATATAGGCGGTTACGTTGGCAATTCCAACTGGTTGCACAGCTGAGAATATGGCGCCGTCGTTATCCTGTCCTGACTTGACAAAGTCTGAGCGCACTGCCGAGTATCCATCGATAACGTTGACAACTGACGCTTCGGAGTCGATGGATGGGACAATCGTTAGATCCACAATGGCCTGGTTGACGTGGAGTTTGTGAGCAAACAGGCGGTAGTTGATCTGATAAGAACCTTTCTGACTTTTTGGCTTCCAAGTATACGACCACTCCAGAACTCCAGCCTTGAAGTCGTAGGTAGACGTAAAGTTATGAACAGTTCGGTTATCCACTGTCGCATCAAGATACATATCGTCTCCCAGGTCGAGAATAAGGCCACTCCAGTGCGGAACACCACTAATGACACTCTCATAGCCGTACTGTAGAAGCCATGGAAAGTTGGTTCCGTTGTCTTTGGCTGTGCATCGTAAAAGCCAGCAATAGTGGCAAAGGTCTGACGTCTTGAGAAGAGTGGCCAGCCATTGATGACTCCGCCTTCTTCGTCGGCATCGATCTCGAAGAATGGACCGGCGGCGGCGACGTTGATGCCCAGATAGCCGTTTGCTACTGAACCGCGAGCCTGATATCGACCTTGTTCGAGGTTTGTCGTGCTGAGAAGCCAATTGTCATTGTCCCATGTCACTCCAGGGAAAGATGTCTTGTAGATGTTGTTACTGGCTTTGGTTGAGTGGTTGGACCTGCTATGACGTTGATAACATTTCTCAATACGGTTCTGGTCCTGAGTACCAGTTGCGAGTGTTATAGAAGAGTAGAGAAGTGTGAGAATAACATAATTTATGTGCTACATCGGAAGGATTAGTACATTTAGTATCTTCGACGACAATGGGGAATTATCATAAGCAGAAGGAATTCAATGAATTGCTGATCCAAAAACAATTTGCTTTTACATACCGAGGAAAGCATGGTGCTGGTTACATCAGTTAGTGCTATATAGTTAGTAACATACAGATCTTACAGCAGGACCTTTAAAGTGATGCTTCGTGCAGATAAGATAGCATGCATGAAATACACTGCCAAGCAAATGAAGATTGCCAAAAGTGAAAAGTCTACAGTA
Source organism: Fusarium hostae (assembly GCA_002234235.1). Classification (NCBI taxonomy): domain Eukaryota; kingdom Fungi; phylum Ascomycota; class Sordariomycetes; order Hypocreales; family Nectriaceae; genus Fusarium; species Fusarium hostae. The sequence goes on along the minus strand of NJCR01000667.1, from coordinate 1,485 downwards.
GGATAAATATATTTAAACTCTGGGAAGGAAACCAAAGACCAGTAATCAGACCATGTCAATATCCAGGTAATCCCAGAAACCCCGCATATTAGCTGCTGAAGTCGTGAAAATGCTAACGGCTTTTGCTCAAGGTTGAAAAGTCGGCCCGAGCTTGGCGCTCATCACTTCCCGAAGTAGACAAATTATGTCATTATTTAATGATCGATTGATGATCCGGAGTAAGCGGCATTCATCAATGCGGGGATTGATGATGTTGTTGCGGGGGAACATTCTAGTTAGTCCGTAAGCGAATTGATGACATCAGAAAGAATACTGATCTGAATTGTTTTGGGGGCCTCGAGAAACAGCACCCAAGTGTTGAGCCACGCTAGACTTTCCTGGCATTGGATAAGACGATGGATTATATTGAAGAACTCAACTGTCCTGATACACCTTAAAGTCACCGCAGCATGACCTTTAGTTGGGGACGACAAGGTGCGACTAGAGATTGAGGGTTCCCGAGTAGTCAATCACCGCACTATTGGCAATCTGGAATAAGAATCTGCTTGCATACAAAACAAATGTTGATAAGCTCGTTGCATGCTCATGGCTTAATGAGCAAAGTTGCTTGATTTATCAAGAGTTGTGGTGCCATTGCATTTCTAGAGTGCAATCTCGTAGAGATGGTTGAATCATTACCCGTGGCAGTTATTCTACAATCTCTCAACTGAGTCTCTCGTCCTACTTCCTTATGGCTACTCTAAAAGCCGTTTTAAAAAGAATGGCTAATAAATATCTGTATTACTAAGCTGGCTCTCTATTGTGGCCGTCCATACCCGCACGGGTACCCGTGCAAATAAGATATCATCACGTCAGCAACGCCGATTGTTCAAAAATGCCTCATATAGGCAAATTGAAGTCAATTGACCGCTCAAGGCCTTATTCATCATTTATGCTGGATGCAGCGCCTTCAAATTACCCAATCCACCTTCAATTGACACTCCACTTGCCCCAATCGCGATGGAGCAAGCCCTTGAAGTCTTCCCTGATGATGCTCTCCCCCCGGAAGCTGTTTTCAGCTCCAAGGCTGAGTTATCTGAAGCAATCAACGAGTGGGCAAGTATGCGAGGCTATGCCTTCGTTGCACGGAGATCCTCAAAGGCAAAGACTCTCAGTCAATCTCTCACAGTTACCTACATATGTGATCGTGGAGGTGGGCTTAGATCCGATCAGGCCAGCAAGAAGAAGACTTCATCTCGCCGCACAGGTTGCCCCTTCTCAATCAATGCTGTAGAGAGCAATTGCAAGACTCAATGGGCAGTCAAGCACCGTAAAGATCCTTGTACTCATATATATAATCACGAGCCGAGCTATGGGGCAAGGGCACATCCAGTTCATCGCCGATTAAAGGGGGATCAAGAGCAGACTATCCGGCTGCTCACAGAGGCCGGCGTGAAGCCAAAGGAGATACGAACGTACATAAGGCTCACAGACAGATTCAGCCTT
>NJCR01000661.1:0-11660 GCA_002234235.1 Fusarium hostae | reverse complement strand
AAGAGGCTAAAGTAAATAAGATAAATAAGGTAGTATATAAAGTATAATAATATTATATTCTTTATAATATATTTTAAAGTTAATTAAATAATAACTTTTATAATTATTAAGAATTAAAAAATAATAGAAATTAATTAATTAATTAGCTATATATTAATTAAAGTGCTTTAGCTACTTAAGATTTATTTTATTATTTATTTAGCTATTTTAAGTTATAGTAATAGCCTAATTGCCTAAAAGATTACTTTTTTAATATTAATTAATAAAATAATATTAGCCTATAATTACAATAAATAGATTAATTGCCTAGCCTTTTGCATTAATTACTTAAATAACTATAATTTATTTTTAATTTTTAGGCTATATAGATTTAAGCTTTCTATACCTCTTTATGCCTATAATAACTATACTGCTTTTAATTATACTTATTATAAAGCCAGTTTTATTAAAGTTATAAATATTATTTAATTAAATACTATACTTTATAATTATATTCTATATAAATCTAAATTAATTGTAAATAATAATTAAATCTTTATATCTAGCCCTTTAATAGTTATATCTCTACTAAAAATGCATCTTAAGGTCTAATTACTACTTAATAAAATTAANNTAATTAATAATATATTATAATTAGTAAGCAGTTAATTAATTATTTCTTTAATATTATAATACTAAAGAGGAAATCCTTATAAATTAAAGTTAAGGATATACTGAACTATAATTTATTTCTCTAGATTAAATAGTTTTTATGACTTTAGAATAGTATTATATATAGAGAGTATGCCTTTGCGTCGGCGCTATAGCTTTATGGGGCTAACTTTATATACCTCTACAGCTCATTAGAGCTTTAATTTAAGGTTATTTTAGAGCGCCTAAAGAGCAAGAAGAACTCTAGCCTCTTTATTTAATTATAGCATATTGAGTAGTTAAGAATTAATTAATTAGATAGAAAGTGAGGTATATAAGGAATTTTTGTAATACTTGCTTATCTGTAATACCTGCTTATTGTCTATATTATTTTAATTATTTATTTAATAATTTAATATTTAAAAAGAGGATTATAAGATATATAAGGCTAAAAAGCTTTTATTATATATATAAAAGAATCTTTTTAAAATTAATAATACTTTACTGCTCTTTATTATAGTCTTTATTAATAATTACTATAAGCTCTTTTACTTAAGTTTTATTTATTTTTGCCTTATTAATAAAGATAAACTTAAATACTATAAAAAAATAGAGATTATTATATACTTTATTATACTCTTTATAAAAGTAATAATTATAAATATTTTAAATAAATTAAAAAAAAAGGTTAACTTAATTATTAAAAGATAATATTTATATTATTTAATTAAAACAGTAATTATATCATTAAGGCAAATAAATTTTATTTAATTTTAACTTTTATTATAATAGCTTATTATAGAAGTTTTATTATTTAAGTTATTAATAAAAAAGCTAAAAAGCTAAATAGCCTTTTATAAAGTTAAAAGTAAAGAAGAAAAAAATTAAATTATAATTTATTAAACTTTATAAAATATTATAAAAAATCTTAAAATATAATAATAAATTAAACTTATTATTAAGTGTTAAGCTTTATTTATTTTTTTATATTTCTTTATTTAAATTAATTATTAATATATTATAAATTAAAATTAATAATAAATTATAATAATTAAATATTTAAAAATCTATAAAGTAAAAATAATTAAAAATAAAAAAGAATTTAATAAATAAATAAAATACTTTATTAAATAAAAAAACTATTTAAAAAGTAAAAATATATAGAAATTATTAAAATATTTTATTAATACTTAATAATTTTTAAAGAACTTCTATTAATAATAATAATAAAGAAGATTTTACTTTAATTAATAATATTAAAGATATTAATTAATTAAGCCTTAATAATAATAAATAACTTAATATTCTTTATTGCTTTTAATCTATTTATAGTTTTCATATAATATTAAAGTATTTCTTTATTATACTTTTATATTTACTTCTTTTAATAATAAAAATGCATTAAATAGCTTAATTGCTTATTTACTTAATACTTAATAAAAAGAAGAGATTATATTATAATTCTTATAGTTATATTATATATATTTTATAATTTTCATTGATTAATAATTAACTAATAGTATTTTTTATTTAAAATATAAATTAAATTATTATAATTAAAAAGAACTTATATATTATATAAAAGTATTATAAGTTTAATTTATAAATAAAACTTATAGCTTATATATAAATCCTAACTTTATAAGCCTATTTAAATATATAAAATATATTTATTAATACTTTTATAAAATATTAATATATTAATTATTTATAAAATGTCTTTATATTAATTAAGCTTAATATATATTAATTTTATTATTAAGAGATATAATACTTTATATTAATTAATATTATACTTTATACTATTTATAAATATAAACTTAACATAAATTAATCTACTTATTTAAAAAGTTAATTATTATACAATTTAACAATAGGCCCTATTTTAAGTTAAAAACAGAGGGCAGGATTTTTAAAGTTCTAATTAGTTTAAAACCTAAAACAGGCCTTATTCCTAACTAGAATTCTTAAGTAGAAAATAATCTTTCTCTAAACAGTAATATAATAATAATAAAGAAGATTATAATGAGAAAGACAAGTTCGAGTTAGCTGAACGGGTTTTATTTATGCTTTTTGGACTCTATAATTTCTTCGCTTTTACTTAACTTTCATAGTGATAGGGAAGTGACTGACCTCCAGCCGAGACAGCCCTGCTTACCTGCCAAGCGACACTTAAGTATGTGCCAGGCATAGTATCACATCGTGACTGTCGCAATGAATAACATTGATATGCAGAGTTTTGATAGACTCGGCCATATGTTTTTCAATCAAGCTGTATCTGCAGTTCTCCGGGTTACCAGCCAGCCACTGCCTAGGTAAGTGGTCTGCGCTAATAACAAGTTGATGCAGGAAGTCATATTAGTTTACCATTTTTCTGTCAATCCCAAACAATTTGCAACAGATACAAATCTAAAACCCTTCGAACACCAGAAATCTAGGAAATACTGTGTTAAAACCGTAGAGCTTGTATGATACCGGCCATGCATCAATACAATGGGTCCCCCGAAGGTATCCTTGTCGATATCAACCTAATTGTTTGTCCACGACTTGATGACCTAAAGGCTGCATCCGACTTTGTCCGTTCCTAGCATCCAATCAAGCGAATCCAAAGTCCACGCTACAACAGAGTAACCATTGTCCGTCAAAGTCTTCCTACCATTTACATCGCATTCTCCATATGGTGGCCTGACGAAACTTGATCGTGCACCAACTGTCTCATATAGCCATGAGTTCATCTTTTCCTATAATGCGTTAACGTGTGTCTAAAGAACAAACAGTTATAGGGACTCAGTAGCATACAAGGTTGTCTAATGCTTCTTGAGGCTTGACGGCGTCCATGTGAATGTGGTCCCATCTACAGAAACTGTGAGTTAAATAGCTATTATTATTCATGCTGTACACTCACATATGGAGTCCAATCTGGTGACCAGCATCGTAAGCACTACAGATATATTTATCCAACTTCCACGTCTTAAAGTGATAAGGAGCATTCGGAAAGAATGTTGCAGTTGCATTATAGCTCTTTAGGAGCGCCAGGAGGTTGTATATCTCATCATCCGGATTATCATCATACGTGAGGGCGATGGTTCGCGGCGTAGTACAGCGTCCTGAAGATATCAGCTTCAATTGTTTCTGATTCATATGAGATTGATCTCACTATGCACTGGAAATAACTTTTCTGAAATTCAGTTGTAACTTGAATTCTGAAATGAGTTCTCGCGTAAGCTTAGAAAAGTTAGTAACTCTGTAGTTTACTATTTAAAGTGTCTGAATAGAAAATAAAAAGCATAACCCTAAGGAATAATAAAGTACCTTTATAAGCAGGTTGCAGAGTACATATAATGAGACAATGTTAACTAAGCTGAACAGATTGATAGAATAAAGGATGAAATGTTTTTACAATATAATGCAGTGAAATGTCTAGCTATATATATAAACAATAGAATAGACTTACAGAAAATGTTATATTTATCATAATAGCAATACAATAAGAGATTGGCACTGCAGATATACATAAATTAGTTATTATATTGTTGTTATAGTTACAAAATTAATCTCTGGCCAATGCTGACTTACCTTTATATTATATACTGAGTGTTTTACCTATGCGCTCAGTATGTTGCAATTCCCACAAGGGCAAGGAACACCGAATGACGAAGTGAGAAAAATGCCGAACTTGTGATCTGCGCATTTTAGTAAGTGCGACATTTCCACCACAATTATAGAGTTTTCTTTTCCCCCAAGGCAACAAAACTGCCATATTCAAGCGGTTAGTCAATGCTTCACCGCTCAGTCATCTCATTTGGGTGGCACAGGCCATTCCCGGTAATGCCTTGAATGCCTATTCGCTGTGGTGGGTACGGTCCAGGGACCCAGAGCTGTAGAGTTGGGACGGCTAAACTTTACTATAGGACGGGCGTTGTCCGACTGCAGATCTTTCGGGCTGTATTCAATGCAACTTGAACGATTCAATACGAGGTCATGCGCATAGTTAGCTTTTCACTCGCGGGCAAAATCAAATTCAATTAACATACCAGAATTCAACAAGGAACATAGGCTTTCGGTGTATTCTATCGGACTTTCTGCATATCTTACAGTTTAAGTCTTAATATATCTTATTCCTTAGCTTCTTCTTTATTTTCACCAGCCTGTTTATTGCATTATATCCTAAATCAGATATTAAAAGTGCTTTTTGGTTATGCTGGCAAGAGTGGATACTATCTAGGATTCTATCTAAAGATTCCGAAATTCCTCTATTTATATCTGCCATCAGATTTAACCTTTTTACCATTAGAGAAGCACTACTCCCTGATTATTAAACTGTATTATCACTCCCTATCCTGCTTTGGCTTGAGAGGCATTCCTTTATTGTATATCTACTCCATAATACACTTTTGAGATAGTTACTATGCTGGATGGTATATGGACCAGTTCCACTGTCTAGTTTACAGATTGATCAATCAGTGAAGCTTCCATACCCAGGCAATACGAGACTACTGCTTTGCCTTCCCTTTTGGCTGAGTGCCTTATATGGAAGTGCTGCACTATGGACAAGATATATCGACGCTGGGGCTGAACGCTTTACAACACAGCTGATTGCCTATATATAACAGCAGGATAGTAAGGTTTCATTACTTAGCTATAATAGTTTCAAGAAGCTATAGTAATATTATTATTGCCTGTCACAGGAATTGAAATATTAAATACTGCATAGTATTATTAGACTCAATAAGCTTTAGTGATTCTCAGCTGAACCCACTGTTGTGCGCGAAATAGGCTTTCTGGCTGTATCAAGCTGCTATAAATACTACAACTGATATACACTTAAGGCTTTACACTATTAAGTCTGCACATTTGCCTAGCAAGCTTTAGGCTTAAAGTGAACAAAAGACATCTTAAATTATAACTCTATCCTAACTAAACTTATGTCCTTTATATACCTTGACATTCTTTTCCCACTGCCTCACGCAGGTTGTATTAAACAAACAATCTTCCACAAAACCGTAAACAGGATGTTTGTATCTAGGATGCCAATCTGTCCAGTTCGATGCACCATAATGATGCTTGATGAGGGCCTCAGGGATCTTATGAGTCTTACCAGACCGCGAATGAGTCTGGCACGCCGCAAATGCTTTCACTGGAAGTACTAACACACGGCTAGCCAGCTTCGGCTGATCCAAGTGATGGAAGGTATCCCAAGTGATAGGCTCTTTTTGGTTGCTGATCTCCTGCATGTGCTGCATGATCAGGCTTGTGAACAGTCCTGGACCAGAATTCCCGATTATCTGATAAAAGTCCAGCTTTACCTCAAAAAGAGGTACTCCTTGCTCTTTCACCAGCTGCTGAATGTTGGTCATCAGACTCTCAACAATTCTCATCATGATAGGTAGTTTCGGCTTGCAGAGAAAGGTCCACTGAACGAAGCTACGTGACAAGCCTCCAAGAATCGGATGATCCTTGAAATCAGGCTCATCAGTTTCGACACCTATCACGACGTCGATATCGCCTTCATCAAAACCATCCGGGATGAATTCGCGTATGGGCTTGAGAGCCTCCACATCGATATCGGCATAAAGCCCTCCCTCAACGTACATAACCAGATAGCGCAGTAGGTCGGCCTTGATGATTCTCAACTCGATTTTCTTGAAAAACTCGACGATGTCTGGTCTATTGAGCGCATGAGGACCAAAATGACTTTCCACATACCCGAGGGCAGTGGCATCAGTCAGGACTTCCCACCTCCATTCCGGGTTAGCCTCCGTCCAAGATTTGACACGCTCCATCTCTTGTTCCGCAAAGGAGGGTGGGTGGGAAGCCCATTGTTGCCATATCTTACGAGGGAATTGCCCCGTCTGTATTGAGTTCGAAGGTCGAGCTGATGGTGATTGCAAGGGCTTTTCAATGCTGCTGGGGAAGCCCATGCGGAGCCATGCTAATATCAGCGTGGTTATCGCTACGCATATAAAAACTCTTCGCAAGTGCCGTGGTTGACATTGCGATGATGCCTGGGAAACGGCCGAGGCCATAATTGATAATGGCTATTAAGTTAAACTGGGTATATATGGTTGCATTCAAGCTTGTGAAATAATCAGGTGAAATATATAAAGTGAATTTTTGAAAGTGCTATTATTCATGACTGGCAGTATTGGAGTCTTTTACTGATTTCTTAATAGCTATCTTTCCGCCTTACTTTATTTGTTATTGTCTAAGCTTTCTGTAGATACATTTAATAAATAAAGAACCCCCAAAAGATCGGGTCATTGATATTTAAATTACACTATCTGTATGGCTGTACCACTATTGTTTGGGTCATTATGAAGCTAAATCCAGAGCCTAAAATAAAATGACCCGATGGTGAACATGGACTGGCAAACTATAAAAAATCACCCGGTTTCCGTAGTTCAACTTTAAAACAAGGCTATAGCTCGGGTAATTATTTTATAGATATAACATAAATACAGTTAAGATAAACTAATATTTTTAAGCCAGTTTGCATAATGCATTAAAGTCTAAGCATTGTACTTCTTTCCTCTTTAATATGTTTATGTTTTATCTAAAATATAAGGGAAAAAGGCACTTTCTTAATGGCCTATCCTTATCCCCGCCTTGGGTCTGGCCTCTTAAACATCATAGGACTGTTCTTACTATTACTTGCACTATGGCCATGCCTACCTCCCCTTTTCATTAGCCTATTCACTAAGATCTTATAAGCAATCTGTATCTTCTATAAACTTAAGTATATTTAGATAGTCTGGCAATAGATTAATTATAAAGCAGTACTTACTGCAATAAGTATTAATAAGTTGCTTATAATTAGCATTATTATATCTATTTATAATAAATCTATTAAATATTTATATTATCTAAAAGATAAAATTAGATTTATAATTATTAATAATGGCTTTATAGATAATATATAAAATATATAAATAAGGCTATATATTTAATTGCTATAATAAGTATTTTACTTTAGCTTATATAATATTAATTCAATATAGGCAAAAAGAAGGCTATTTATATAGGCTTTTTTATAGTACTTAATAGTATTATTATATATTTTAACTTAAATAGTATTATAGAGAAGGATTGTTTTTATAATATTATTAACCCTTTAATAGAGAACTATATAATTAATACTATAATAAAATATTTAATTATTTTAAATATTAAAAGCCTTAATATAATAAGTTAAGTTTTAAATAAATAAATTAATTTATATTAAGTTTAATATTTTTAAAGTTATAAGGCCTTATATTAAGTAATAATAAAGTATTATATCTTTTAATAGTAAATAAAATAAATTAAGTATATTTAAATAAAAAAGTTTTATTAATAGTTAATAAGCTAAAATCTATAAAAATGCTAATAAATACATTTAATATATTAAGGCTTTTTATATAAAGTTAATTATATATAAAAATACTATTATTTTAATTATAATATAGTTTTAAATTATTATTAATCTATATAAGTATTAATTCTATAGTAATTAATATTTAATAAAATAAAAATATAAAATATAAATAATATAGCTATAAAGATTATAATATAATTTCTTCTTTTTATTAAGTTTTACCCTTAAGATTTATATACTTTAATTAAGTAAAACTTTATTTAATATATCTTAATTTAAACTTTTTATTATTATATTATATAATATTTAACTATATTTTTAAGCAGTCTTTTTATAAGAATTATAAAATTAATATTTTTAATTTAAATTATTAAACTTTCATTAATTTCACTTTATTTATTTTTATATATAAAGTTAATTAATTATATGCCTTACTATATGCATTTAATTAATTAAGTTAATTTAACTTTTACTAACTAATTTATATAAAACTTAATATAATTCTTTTAAATTCTTAAAGTCTCCCTTTACTCTATATTTATTTAACTCTATATATAGACTCTCTATCTCTATGCTCTTATAGTCTAAGACTATAACTAAACTAATCTCTATTAATTTAAGAGCAGCTCTCTAGCAATATTAGCTGCCCTTATGGATACATTAAAGAGCCGCTCTTTATATATAGCTAAGCTTATAAAGGTAGTAAGAAAAGCTACTATATTTAACTAAAGAGAATAACCTTTCCTTAAGGCTCTTTTTAAGTCTTTAAGACTTAATAGCTTATTATTAACTTAATTTAAATTAATTAAATTAATTTAATATCTCTATTTTATATAATTAATTAATTAAATTAAGCTATAATTAAAAATTATTATTTTAATATAGTTAAATCTATATTTTAATAAGAAGTTTTTTATAATAATTATTATTATTATATAGATTGTATTAAGTTCTTCTTTATTAACTGCCTTTAAGACAGGCTTAATAACTAAATTAAAATTATAGCTAATTATATAGTAAATATAATTATATAGCTATAGGCTATTTTATATAGGCAGTAAAGCAATATAGCTATTATATTATTAATAAGAAGGTTTAAAAGTAAAGAGAAAGTTAAATTAAATAATATACTTTATAATGAATAAATTAAGTATAGTATTTCTTTAGGTAGGTTAAAAGAAAGAGATTAATTTAATTACTAAAAGCTAGTATTTATACTGCTTAATTAAGGCAATAATGTATTATTAAAGTAAATAAACCTTATTTAATATTAACTTTTATTATAATAGCTTACTATAGAGGTCTTATTATTTAAGTTATTAATAAAAAAGCTAAAAAGCTAGATAGCCTCTTATAAAGTTAAAAATAGAGAAAAATAATAATAATAATATTTTTACTTTATTTATTAAGTTCTTTAATAAATAAGCTAATATACTTTATATATATTATTTATATTTTAATAAAAAATATTTAATATTTATAAACTCCATATAAAATAATAAATATATTTATAGTAAGAAATCTTATAATAATACTTATATAATATCTTTTTATATATTATTTTTATTTTATTTTAATTAATTTAATAGAATAATAAATTTATTAAAGTATAAAATAAAATTAAAAGTTAATAAAAATAAAATTAATAGTAACCTTTTTAAGCTTTATTAAAAAATAATATTATTATAATTTTATGTATTTATATAGAGCTAGATTAAATAATGTCTTATAATAAATAGCCTTATATTAAGCTATTTAAAATTAAAGAAAAAAGAAAAGAAAGTAATATCTTTATTATAAACTTATAGTATAATATTTATAATATAATAGCTTTATTATTAAGCTAGAGTTTAATTAAGGGCTTATTTAAATTAATGCTAGCCTTAAGCTTTTACTATAGCTTAGCTATAGAAGGTTTATAATAAAGGCTAAGGCTTTAGTATAGTATAGCTATTAATAATATCTCCTTATTAAAAATCTAAAGCTCTTTAATGGCAATCTTATAGCCTATTTCCAGCTGTGTTATAGAATTAAGAATTTATTTAAGTAGTTAATCTTTTAATACTTTATAAAGCTTTATAAATTCCTTTATTATTATATTTATAATGATAAATTAAGACTCTATATAAACTCTTTAGCTTTTATTTTCCTCTCTTTTAACCTTATAATTTTTTCTTTACTTTTTATTTTAATATTAATAATATACTCTATAAGTCTTCTTTTCCATAAGCTATACTTTTAATATACCCTCTTTAAGGCTTAATAGTTAATTTTTTTAATAGATATTAATAATATTATAATTTTCTAGGGTTATATATTTATTTTTACTATTTAAATTTCTTTTATTTATTTACTATATTATATCTTTATTATATTAACCTTATTTTTCTAAAAGAACCTCTTTTTATTATCTATATAAATTAAAACTTATTTTAATATTAACTTAACTATTAACTTACTTAATGTATTTAACTGCACTATTTACCTTAGGGCTATTATATTATAATTCTTTAGTTATATTATTATAAATAGAGTTAAATAAGTTATTATTTATTCCTTAATTAAGTTCTATATTATAGTTCTTAATAAATAACTCCTTGATATTAATAAAACCATTTTATTGCTAACTCTTTAATATGAAAAGTTCTTAAAATATAGTCTCTATTAAGCTAATTAATATCCTTATAATTTAATATGTTTGTTTCCTTTTATTTAATAATTAATAAGGATTATATTTATTTTAATATAAATTATAGCTACTTAATAATATTATCTTTACTTTTTATTATTTAATTAAAGTTTAAAGATAAAATTAAATTATTAAGAATATTAAAAAATATAAATAAAATAATATATATATATATATATATATTATCTCTTTATTATTTAATTATTAATTAATTATTAAGAAATTTTAATTACTTAAGCTAATAATTATATTGCCTTTATATTAATTAAATAAAATGTTAAAGTTTATAGATATATAATATTAAACTTAAAGCTACTATAAAACCTAAATATAAAGCTATTAATTATAATAATATCTTTTAATTAATAGCCTTAAGGTAAAGACTTTATTTAAGTAAATTAATCTATTATAACGTGGTTAATAAGCGAGTGACCCAGACAAGTGAGTGACTCAAAAATCCCTCACCTTATAACATTTCTATTTAACTAGATATATCTTAACCATTAAGCATGCCACAACAATTAAATGAAGCTAGAATCCTTCTTGCCCTTTAGGCCCTTCAAAATGACCCAAAATTAAATACATGACAGGCAGCGACTAGGTATAAGGTCTACTACCATACCTTATAATGCCGCCAAAATGGCATTTAATCGCAATGCAATTCTATCCTAAATTCGCAAAGACTATCTAATCTAGAGGAACAGATAATAGTCTAATTTATCCTTAACCTAGATTCGCGAGGATTTCCCTTATGACTGCATTTTGTGGAAGATATAGCTAATTCTCTGCTAGCTGACTGCAATGCATTACCTATTAGTAAGCGCTAGGCTTATAACTTCATGAAGTAACAACTAAAGCTAAAGATGTGTTTATTTCGGAGATATAACTATTAGAGAGCTAAATGAGAAGATCTGAATATTAATCGTGGCTGGTTTCGGCTTGTTGATAATATAATCGCGAAATACAGTATCTGATTAAATGATATCT